>NW_020770216.1:0-26724 GCF_900518735.1 Pseudonaja textilis
CCTGTCACCATGAGGCCACTTCTATTGTCCAACGAAAGCTCCCTGAAGGCAGAGTCCCCAGCCCCTTTGGAGCATGGCGTGGCTGCCCATGTCTCCTTGCCATTAGGCAGTATCTTTCAGGCGATGGAAGCCCCGAGACCGCTTCTCCCGGCTGATTGAAGTGGCTGGTGACTGCCCTTGGGGAGCTTCCATTGTCTGAAGGACATTGCCTAATGGCGAGAGGACACGGGCAGCCATGCCTCACTCCCAAGCAGCTGGGGACTCTGCCTTCGGGGAGCTTTCATTGGTCAGTAGAAATGGCCTGGTGGTGAAGTACTTGCATATGGGCCGCTCTAGGTGGGGGAGGGAATTACGTCACCCCCAAAAAGATGGCCTTGCCATTTTTTGGGGGGTTAAAAAATAATAAGGCCCAGACTTATTTTGTGAGAAACATGGTAGATAGATGATAGATAGATAGATAGATAGATAGATAGATAGATAGATAGATGATAGATAGATAGATAGATAGATAGATAGATAGATAGATAGATAGATAGATAGATATCGATGGGTAGATATAGATAGTTGATAGAGATAGTTCTGGATGGATAGATATAGAGAAAGAAAGAAAGAAAGAAAGAAAGAAAGAAAGAAAGAAAGAAAGAAAGAAAGAAAGAAAGAAAGAAAGAAAGAAAGAAAGAATGGAAGGGATGGATAGATCGCACCTGCAGAACTTACAGTCCATTCTTTATTTAAAAAATAAGAAAAATCAAAATATAAAGAATCTTGGTATATTATAGGAACATGGTAAGATAACACAGGAATAATAATGAAATAAAAATAAAAAATTCCATCCATTCTATATTTTTCTCCCTATTTACCCAACAATCTAGTCCACAAGTTGTCACTTTCCTGCTTCTTAATGACCTTTTATCTCAGAATTAATATTGCTAGAAAAGATGGGAAATGAAATTTCACTTCAGGCACAAGCAGTTTTAAAACCGACTCCAATTAAGATCAATATATGGGATTATGACATAAAACAGAATTCCAAATAGGGTCTACTCTTATCCTTGGGCAGAGATCAAGGGTGCCGATTGTCATTAAAAGACAGGCAACACTAGAGTTAAATGGCATTATCTTGAAGTGGCATCAAACTCCATAGCTCTGGGTGACCTTCCCCAGCAATCTCTGGAGACAAGAGGCCACGATGGAGGACAGCAGAAGTCAATTCCCTGGGTGCTGAATTCTTTTCCCCAGCATCGCTTTCTGGACTTGCCCTGACAGGGAGGAAGGACCACAACCGAAACAGAACAATGACCCCATGGGTGTATGTGTAATTTTTACTAACATGTTTTATTCCAGCCTCTCCTCTGCAGATGGAGCCCAGAAAAAGTTCAGGATCCCAAGAGGAGAAGTTGCTTCTTGCTGTAATTATGACTATCTGGGCCTTTGAGACCTGTGATGCTATATCTCCAGTTTTTGACTTTGATGCAGGCATTAGACTGAAGCCACATACAAAGGTTCTTGTATCAGAAAAGGATAAATTCCTTGGGTGAAGCTCTCTGGGACCAAGTTTTGGGACAGGTGCAGGCTCTTCTCTTGATTGCACCTTTCTCTCCTTTGCAGATGAAACTGAGTGATTCTCTGCTTAGATCAGGAAAGCCACTGGCACTTCTCAGAGTCTTTGCATTTCTCCAACTGTTCCTGTTGTTTGTGTTAGAAACAGGAAGCGGATTGATTCATGCCACGAATGATGGACCTCCTGCTTCTGCTGCTGCTGCTGCTGGTGTCCCCATCAGTCTGTGGGAACCCGAGAAGGAAATGCCCATTGAGTTTGGAGCACCAGGGCGGGTACAATCCATGGAGCTTTTACAGCCCTGGAGACCATCTCATTGGTGTGGTCTCAACTGAATCATGGGTGTCGCCTATAATGTGGCCTTTCAACAGCCCTCCTTCCATACCTTCTCCTTTGTAAGTCATGCAGGGTGACGGAGTTGCACTCCCTCCATATGCAATTCTAACACTCTCCTTTTCTTCTTATTTCATTTATTTTTGTACCTCAGGACCTGTCTAATTTCCTGGATGATTGTTATTTCCATGGCTTCCCTCTTTTGCTTTATTTTGCTTTATTCCTGTCAAGCAAGAGACCATACACCATTTCTGACAGATGGCAGTCCAATCTCTTCTTGAAGGTCTCAAGCAATGGCGCTCCCACGACTTCCTGAGGGAACTTCTGTTCTATTGGTTGATTGTTCTCTCTGTCAGAAAGTTTCTTCTTATTTTCAGGTTGAATCTCTCCTTGATCAGTTTCCATCTATTATTCCTTGTCTGGCCTTCAGGCGCTTTAGAAAATAGCTTGACCCCCTTCCTCCTCCCTGTGGCAGCCCCTCAAATATTGGAAGACCGCTATCATGTCTCCCCTGGTCCTTCTCTTTACTAGACTAGCCAAGCTCAGTTCCTGCAACCGTTTGTTGTATGTTTTAGTCTCCAGTCCCCTAATCATCCTGGTTGCTCTTCTCTGTACTCTTTCTAGAGTCTCAACATCTGTTATGTAATCTTGTGAACAAAACTGGATGCAGTACTCTAGGTGTGGTCTTACCAAGGCTGTATAGTGTGGTATTAGTACCTCACTTGATCTTGGTTTTATCCCTCTGTTAATATGATTTAGGGTTGCATTAGCTTTTTTGGTGGCTGCTTTACACTGCTGGCTCATCTTTAACCATCTTTAATCTTTAACTTACTGGTTGTCCACTAAGACTCCAGGATCCCTCTCACAGTTACTGGTATTGAGCCTAGTTTCACCCAGTCTATAGGTGTACTTTGGGTTTTTCTTGCCTAAATGTAGGACTTTACTTTCCTCTAAATTGAATTTCATTTAATGAGATATGGCCCAGTGTTCTAGTCCATCAAGATCCATCTGAATCTTGAGGCTATCTTCTTGGTTGTTAGCTATTCCTAGATCATTGGATTTGGATCAATGTTGGCCTAAGGCTTAGCAGGTTTGTGAAGATTTATATATTTTAAAAGTATTTGTTGTTGCTGATCATTATTACATGAACCTTATTTTTACATTAGGGCTATTTCTGATTTAAAAACTACCCAACAATTAATTTTTGCCATTCAAATGGTCAGCAAGAATTCCCAGCTCCTGCACAACCTCACACTTGGTTACTACATCCATGACAACTATGGAAGCATCTTCCGCACTTCAGATGCCTTGCTGGACATTCTTTCCACTGGAGAAGCCAATGTCCCCAACTACGGCTGTGGGAGGAAGGAGAACCTCCTGGCTCTGATTGATGCAGATCCCAGGGACATCTCCATCCAGATGTCAACATTAGGAGGCACCTACAAAGTCCCACAGGTTTGTGTGTGTTTTTCTCTATCTAAGGTGAGCGGGGTGGTGGGGATGAACAACAGATCCAATATCTTCATAGAATTCAAGAGGTGTTTTTCAGAATATTAGGGGACATATAAACTATATCTTAGCCTATTATGTTCATCTCCAAGTTCACCATTAAAGACCTGAAGAGCCATAAGGTCCCTGTAGAGGATATTCTACTGAATTTTCTACTGTTGTAAAACTATCCAGGTTTTGAGGTCCTCCATTAGCGTATTCGTTTTCAAATATCAATAATATCTGCCTTATCCAATTGGACTCAAGTTGGCAATAGTCCTGTCTATGTATAAAAAATATTCAGACCATGAAGAGTATCTTTGGGATGGATAAAAGGAGTTCAGCTCCTGCCCTCATACATAATTGTTAATTTACACAATTTCTGCTTTGTATAAATTCAGGGTATATAATTATTGGGTTAAAATTAAAGCGATGAAACAGGCAGAGTCCCAAAACAGACAAAATTTCAATTAAACACTTATTGGATTGTACAACTGTCAATTTGTGTTAGCAGTTGTGGTCTCTTCCTCTCTTGCACATCTAGAGAAGAAGCTGAAAAATTGCTTCACAAGAATTTGGGATATAGAAGCTGAGAAAGAGGTTTTAGTACTCAAAAATAGGATATAATACAGCCCTATATCCTAGATTCAGACATTTTATCTAACATCTGCTAATTTGAATCTAATTGTTGAAATTGTATGAGTGACACAGAAATTTACATTGCATTTTTTATTGTTTGTTTTGTTTTAATATGATTTCGCATTCCATTTTTATAGACAATCTTGTTAATATTCTGTCTTAAATATTTTAAACCGTGACTAAGGAACAAACTATTCTTATATATTCATCAAAACCAAATTGGGTTTGTCAATAAGTAATATATAGGAGTTGATCTGGACCACATTATAACACAGCATTCTTCATTACTTTTTCAGATCACTGCTCTAATTCCATCAGAGGCTCTGAGTGATAAAAGGAGATTCCCCTTTTTCCACCAGATGCTCCCCAAAGAAGGGATCCAGTACCCAGCAATTGTCCAGTGCTTCTCTACTTCAGATGGACCCTGATTGGCCTCTTTGCTTCAGACACAGAAAATGGAGAGAATTTCATGAGGACTTTCCCTCCAATGCTTGTCAGAAATGGAATTTGTGTGGTTATATCACCACAACTCACAACAACTGGATATATAGCACCCCTCAGGGAGGCCCTCTCTAAGTGGAGACGAGTCAATGTCTTTGTTCACTTTATGGAAATTATTTCCATCTGGAACAGAATTATTCCTTTCCATGAAGTACTTATGCATTTGCCAGGACCCATTGAAGGGAAAGTCTGGATCCTCACAAATTTTGCAAGGGATAAAATAATCAAGCACAGACTTCTCAAATTCATCCATAGTATTTGGAGCTTTGATTTTGTGTGAAAAGAAAGGCCAATGGATGCTGCCTTTGAACCTTATTTCTTTGTGGAAGATCCGTTTCAAGGTCATTATTTCCGCTGTTCCCTTTCCAAGCACGTCTTTTCTGTCAAAGGCCGCAGAAGATGCACCCAGAAAGCCCCACTGGAGACCCAGGAGAAAAGGAACAGGAAACGGATCATAAATGACCGTCATCACTACAGCTTCATTCAGACTTTGGCCCAGGCCATGAATGCCGCTTATTCCTCCAGATGGAGGAGGGGGAGGAAGGAGGGAGAAAAGAGGTTGGGGGCTCCGAGGCTGCAGCCGTGGCAGGTATGGGGGGGTCCCAATATGGATCCATTAATCTGAGATCCTTTGGAGAAGGAACCCAAAGGAGAAGGAGGGGAACATCTCAACCTTCTTGTGCTGCAAAAGGTCAAGAAATTTGCACCATCTAATTGCTCCTGTCTGATGCTCCGGAATAACAGGGAGCAGATCTGGAGTTTCTGTCTAGCCTCTTGTTGTAGACCGAGTAAAGGGAGGCTAGACCAGAGCATAACAAGAACAAGCTTTATTCAACTGAATAAAGAGCTGTCGCGTCTGCATACTAACAAGCAGACATGCCCAGCGAACAGCGGCTGGTTCAACCCAGCAGCCGGCTTTTATAGCCGGCTGTCGAAGGGAGCCAACCAATGGGAGCTGCAAACGCCCCCGCAACATGAACGGACTTGGTTGGGGACTTCAGCCAGTCCCAAGGACATAACACCCCTTCCCCCCAGATGTGAACATGCATAGTCTTTTAAATACGCCGGTGGTCTCTGCGGGCGCCCGGAGCAACGTAACTCAGGCGAGTCACTGTGTGGTACAGAGTTCAGGGAGCCAGGACTGGTGGGTGTTGGAGAGCGGGTTTGCTCTGTAACCTGATCTGGCACCTGCGAATAGTCTCTGCCTTCGGGTTAGTTCCTTACACAGTCTCTGTCCAACAACCCGGTGGCTTCACTGGTCAGCAACGTTGGAGACTCTGGCGGGCAGTCCAGGTCTACTGCCTGTTCCCTCAGTTCGGATGGTGGTGACAGGTCTCTCTGTTGGTCCCCGATTGGGCCCGGCTGTGGCGATTGGAGATTGACCGGAGACCAGGGCTCTGTATTGGCATGACCGCTCCGGCGCTTCCTAATCTGGTCCAGGTGCCTCCGCAAAACGTGACCATCTTCCAACTAAACCCAATACGACCTCGGCCCAGTGATGGCCACGATCCTCCCCGGTACCCACAGTGGATCCCCGGCGTAGTTCCTGACAAACACTGGGTCCTGCAAAACAAAATCTCTGACCCAGCTGTCAGAACCAAGAGGGGTGTCAGGGCAATAGTGGGGGTGCAGCCTGTCCAACACAGTTCTTAGGCGTCTACCCATTAGGAGTTCGGCAGGGGACTTGTTTGTGACCATACAGGGAGTCGTGTGTTGGCTTAAGAGAAAACGGGAGAGTCTAGAATGCCAGTCCTCTTGGTTGAACCTGGCCAACGCCTCCTTTGTTGATCTAACAGCTCTCTCAGCCAACCCGTTGCTGGCAGGGTGAAAGGGGGCCGTGAGGATGTGTTGGATGCCCAGGTTGGTGACATACCGGCTGAACTCCGTCGATATAAACTGGGGGCCATTGTCAGAAACTAGGGTGTCCGGCAGACCGTGTGTCACAAATAAATGGGTCAGGGCTTTGGCAACCACTTGAGTGGTGGTCGTGGGAAGTAGGGCCACATCGATCCACTTGGAACATGAATCCACGACCACCAAGAAAGTCTTGCCATGCATTGGTCCAGCCAAGTCAATGTGAAGCCGTGACCAAGGTGCGTTGGCACTCTCCCATTTAGTTGGTGTGGTGATTGGCGGTGAAGGCCTAGATTCCTGACAGGGTCGGCAAGAGCTTATCCACTTGACGATCTCGTCATCCATGCCGGGCCACCAGACGTAACTTCGAGCCAACACTTTCATCCGGACGATACCCGGGTGGCCCTCGTGCAGTGCTTTTAGGATGGATATGCGAAGCGAGGTTGGAATGACGACTCTGATCCCCCACAACAGGCAACCCTGTAAACTAGAAAGCTCCTGCTGGCAAGTTTTAAAAGGTGTGAATTCAGTTGCAAAGTTAGTGACTAGCCACCCCCTCCGTACCCAGTCCAGAACCTGGGCGATTGTTTTGTCCTTCTTGGAGTGAGTGGCGATGTTGTCAGCGGTGACAGGTAGGTTGAGCTCACTGACATCGAAGATGGCATGGACAGGGGCCGGGTCCTCCACAGGGGCTGGCAGAGGGCAGCGGCTGAGGGCAGCGGCGTGGCTTAGAGTTTTTCCTGGGTGGTGGACGAGTTTGTACGAATAAGCCGCCAGGAATAAAGTCCACCTCGTCATCCTGGGTGACAACACTTGGGGGGTTTGTTTGTCCCCAGACAGAAGTCCCAGAAGTGGCTTATGGTCAGTGATGAGCTCAAATTTGTGACCGAAAAGAAATTCGTGAAATTTTTTTACCGCAGCAACTGCGGCTAGGGCCTCCTTATCAATTTGGCTGTAATTATGCTCGGTTGTTGAAAAGGTTCTGGAAAAGAAGGCGATTGGTGCCTTGGAGCCGTTGGGTAGTCTGTGGCTTAAGACAGCTCCAATCCCAAATGGGGGTGCATCTGCGGCTAAGACTAAAGGAAGGCGTTGGTCGAATTGTATTAGGACAGCGTCAGAGGTGAGCAGAGATTTGCTTTAAAGGCATAATCTTCTTTGGGTCCCCAGTGCCACGGTGTATTTTTGTCTAGAAGTCTGTGCAAGGGTTCGGCTACTGACGCTTTGTGGGGTAGGAATGATGCGTAGAAATTTAATAAGCCTAGGAAAGCTTGTAATTCAGATTTTGTAGATGGAGTGGGTGCCTCGTGGATTGCTTTGACTTTAGATTCCACCGGGTGGATGCCAGAGGCGTCTATTCTATACCCAAGAAAGTCCACTTGTTTAGTGGCGATGGCACACTTCTCCCTTTTTAGTTTGAGGCCATGCTGCCTGAACTTGTCTAATACCGCTCTGACTCTTTGGAAAAGTTGGGTTCTGTCCCTGGCTGAGACCAATATGTCATCAAAATAAGGAACTACGCCAGGGAGGCCCTGAAGTATTCGTTCCATTAATGACTGAAAAATACCTGGGGCAACACTAACGCCAAATTGGAGACGTTTGCACCTGAATGCCCCTCTGACAATAGTTTGTAAGTCGGCTGTTTGACTGTCAACAGGGAACTGTTGATAAGCCTGTGACATGTCCAATTTGGCGAAAATGGTGCCAGGCTCGAATGTGTGCAGCAGGTGCTGAATGACTGGGACTGGGTAAGCGCTAACCTGTAGGTAGCGGTTAATTGTGGTCTTATAATCAGAACAAATTCTTAAACTGCCATCTTTCTTAAGAGGCGTGACAATCAGGGTCTCCCACTTGGCAAAATCCGTAGGCTCTATCACCCCTTGCTTGAGTAATTTGTCCAGTTCCGCATCCAGTTTTGGGCGTATGGCAAAAGGTACTCTACGTGGTTTTAAATGGACGGGAACTGCCTGGGGGTCCACTGAAAAAGAAATGGGCGTGCCATTGTAACAACCTAATTCACTGCTGAATACATCAGCGTAGTCTGCAAATAGGGAGTCAATATCAGAAGCTGACACATCATGGATTCCCGTTAAGCTAAGGCCGAGAGAGGGGAACCAATCCAACCCCAAAAGACTAGGGAGGGTACTGTCGACAACCACTAAAGGCAAATGGCCTTTGAAGGATTTAAATTTAATGAGGAACTTGCCTTTGCCGAGTACTGGAATATTCTTTCCTTGATAGTCCCTCAAGGTGAGATGGCACTTCTGGAGTTGGTTCCTTGACAGACTGGGCTGGATTTTCTTGAGTGTGTTCCATGAGATGATTGAGAGCGCTGACCCGGTGTCAACTTCCATGCGGCAAGGCTTACCTTCTAAATAGATAGAAAGTGTAATTTTATTAGGGGTAAGAAAAGTGTGGTTAGCTTGGTAGCATGTGTAACAGTTTTCTACTTGCTTTTGGGGCCCAGGAGAAGAATAAGAAGAAGACTTTTGTGGTACACCGTGTGCTGCCTGGCAGACCCTGGCGATGTGACCTTTCTTGTTGCAGTTGTTGCAGGTAGCGTTCCTGAACCTGCAAGACGTCCGGGAATGGTGTCCTCCGCAGGATAGGCATAAAAGGATGTGTTTGGGTGCATTGCTGTTTCCATGCCTCGCCCCTACCTGTGGTTGTCTCGAAGGTTTGAGACGATGAACATCCGAGTGTTCAGTAGGGTCGTCCTCACTCACCGCCTCCTCAGAGTGTATAGAGGTAGAGCTGGGCTTGGGTACGGTGCCCTGGATCTCAGCGGCTGACTGGGTTGCTAGTTCTGCAGCTAAGGCTTCCTCAATAGCTTGGGAGAGGTTGTGTTAGATTTTGGGAAAAAGAGGCTGAACCAGAGCATGAGTGCAACAATACTTTATTGTATAAATAAAGGGCTGACCGTGCTTGCCACGCTGGGAACTGGCTCGCAGCAATCAGCAACTGGTTGGACCCCGCAGCCCGCTTTTATAGCTGGCTGCTGGGGAGAACCAACCAATGAATGAAGGGGAGAAACGCCCACGCAAAGTGCATGGACCAGAGTGAGAACTTCACGAGTCCTCAGGACATAACACCCCTTCCCCCCAGATGCGAACACGCATAGTCTTTGAGGTAGGCAGGAGGTTTATGTTGGCTCCCGGAATGGCGCAGCTCTGGAACGATGTCTGTCCGTTCGGGGTCTGCCTGGGAAGGCCTAACCGGCAAAGTGTCACCACCGTGTCCCTCGGTTCGTGTATCCCCGGGACTCAAAGGGTTGGTCACTGGGGACGTGCTTCTGTTGACTGGATCAGGCTGGTCGACCCTCTGGGCGCTGCTGTCCGAGTTCGGGCTGTCGGGAACGGCTGTTGGTGTAGACTGGTCGCTGGGCGCGATGTGTATGTGGGGCTGGTGGTGAGGCTCTCTCTCGTCTGGTGACTCTGGATCCCTTCTGGTGAGGGTGCTGAGGCAACTACGCAGTTGGTCTATGTGCCTTCTCCAGACCTGGCCATCCTCCAGTCTGACCCGATACGATCTCGGCCCGGTGATGGCTACGATCTCGCCCGGAATCCACAGGGGGTCTCCAGCGAAGTTCCTCGCGTATACCGGTTCCTGCAAGGTAAAATATCTAACCCCCGATGAGGAAGCGAGGGGAGAGTCAGGGCAGTATTGTGGGTGCAGTCTGTCCAATACAGTCCTCAGACGCCGGCCCATCAGGAGCTCCGCTGGGGACTTATTGGTGACTGCACAAGGAGTTGAGTGCTGGCTCATCAGGAATCGCGAGAGTTTGTGCTGCCAGTCACCCTTGTTAAACCTCACCAGGGCTTCTTTGGTGGTCCTGACGGCCCTTTCAGCCAACCCATTACTGGCAGGATGAAACAGGGCTGTGAAAATATGGCGGATACCCAGGTTGGCAGCGAAACGGCTGAATTCGGTCGACGCGAACTGCGGGCCATTATCGGAGACAATGGAGTTGGGTAGACCGTGCGTGACGAATAGGCGTGTTAACACGTTGGTGATTGCCAGTGTGGTGGTCGTGGACAACTGTGCTATGTCAATCCATTTAGAATAGGCATCCACGACCACTAGGAACATCTTTCCATGCAAGGGGCCGGCCAGGTCAATGTGGATTCGGGACCAAGGGGCGCTGGCGTTTTCCCATCTAGTCGGGGTGGCAATGGGGGGAGCAGGACGGGATTCCTGGCAGATGTTGCAGGAACTTACCCAATTGACAATGTCCTCGTCGAGACCCGGCCACCACACGTAGCTGCGTGCTAATGCCTTCATTCTCACGATGCCCGGGTGTCCCTCGTGCAACGCCTCCAGAACTCGGGTACGCAGTGAGGTCGGGATGACCACTCGAGTGCCCCAAAGTAGACAGCCCTGCAGACTGGACAACTCCTGCATGCGAGTCTTGAAAGGAGTGAATTTGTTCTCAACGTTTCCACCCGGCCACCCCCTCCTCACCCAGTCGAGCACCTGGGCGAGCGTTTGGTCTGCCTTGGTTTTAGTAGCAATGTCCAGGGCAGTGATGGGGAGGTCCAGCTGGGTGATCTCGAAAATAGCATGGACAGGAGCAGGGTCTTCAGCCGGAGCGGGTAAGGGACAGCGGCTGAGAGCGTCAGCGTGGGACAGTGTTTTGCCCGGGCGGTGTATAAGCCTGTAGGAGTAGGCTGCTAGGAAGAGGGTCCACCTAGTCATCCTCGGGGAAAGGACCTGAGGGGTCTGTTTGTCCCCGGCCAGCAGGCCCAGGAGGGGCTTGTGGTCGGTGACCAGTTCGAAAAAATGGCCAAACAGGAATTCGTGAAATTTTTTCACGGCTGCAACAGCTGCTAGGACTTCCTTATCGATCTGGCTGTAATTTCGCTCCGTAGCCGAGAGCGTCCTAGAGAAAAAGGCGATGGGAGCCTCGGCGCCATTGGGAAGCCTGTGATTTAAGACCGCCCCGATTCCAAAAGGGGATGCGTCCGCTGCCAGCACTAAGGGAAGGTTGGGGTCGAATTGAATAAGCACCGCCTCTGACGTGAGCAGTGATTTGACGGCGTGGAACGCATGGTTTTCTTTGTGTCCCCAGTGCCAAGGTGACTTTTTGTCCAGTAATCTGTGGAGGGGCTCGGCTACTGATGCCTTATGGGGCAAGAAGGATGCGTAGAAGTTCAGTAGCCCCAAGAAAGCCTGTAGTTCAGTTTTGGAGGTTGGAGTGGGTGCCTCGTGGATTGCCTTAACCTTGGACTCCAGGGGATGAATGCCAGAGGCGTCAATTTTATAACCCAGAAAGTCCACCTGTCTAGTGGCAATGGCACATTTTTCTTTTTTTAACTTGAGGCCATGCTGTCTGAACCTCTCTAACACCGCTCGAACTCTCTGGAAGAGTTGGGGTCTGTCCCTGGCCGAGACTAAGATGTCGTCGAAGTAGGATACTACACCAGGGAGGCCCTGTAAAATCCGCTCCATGAGGGATTGAAAAATACCTGGGGCAACACTTACGCCAAATTGGAGACGCTTGCATCGGAAGGCACCCCTGTGAGTAACAATGGTCTGGAGTTCCGCTGTTTGGTTATCGACAGGGAACTGCTGATATGCTTGGGACATGTCCAATTTAGCAAAAATACTACCTGGCTCGAATGTGTGTAATAAATGCTGAATGACGGGCACAGGATAAGCGCTAACTTGTAAAAATTTATTGATTGTCGTCTTGTAGTCCGAGCAAATTCTCAGGCTACCGTCTTTTTTGAGGGGTGTGACAATGGGCGTCTCCCATTTGGCGAAATCTGTTGGCTCAATGACCCCTTGTTTTATTAGTTTATCCAATTCTGCATCTAGTTTTGGTCGGATAGCAAATGGGACCCTACGCGGTTTTAGCCTGATTGGGACTGCCTGGGGGTCAACTGAGAATGAGATGGGGGTACCGTTATAACACCCCAGCTCCTCGCTGAACACATCTGAGTAATCAGCGAATAAGGAGTCAGTGTCTGAGGTTGAGACAGCATGGACTCCTGTTAACCCTAGACCGAGATGGGGAAACCAATCGAGCCCCAATAAGGTGGGTAGATTGCCGTTAACTACCACTAGAGGTAGGTGACCTTTAAAAACTCTAAAACTGACAAGGAACTTGCCTCTGTCGATTACCGGAATGGTCTTCCCCTGGTAGTCCTTCAGGCTAAACTGGCATCTCTGGAGCCGGCTAGTGGATAGGCTGGGCTGGAGCCTCTTGAGGGTGTTCCACGAGATAATTGAGAGCGCTGACCCTGTGTCAACCTCCATGCGGCACGGTTTACCTTCTAGGGAAACGGAGAGAGAAATTTTACTGACAGTGTGGCAAGTGCGCTTGGCGAGGTGGTGCGTGCGACAGTTCAATACTTGCCTCTGTGGTGCCGAGTGCGAGGGGGAGTATCTTTGTGCTGCGCTTTGGGGGGCTTGGCAGACTCTCGCGATGTGTCCCCTTTTATGGCAGTTATTGCAGGTGGCTCCTTTAAACTTACAGGTGGCCCTCTGATGAGATCCCCCACAGGCTAGGCACAGGGTGATGTGCTTGGGCGGACCGGTGTTCTTTTGTTTGGCTCCTATCGGAGGCCGTCTGTCGTTGGAGAGGCGGTGGACGTCGCTTTCATCACTGATGGTTTCCTCTGCTACCACCTCCTCGGAGTGGACTGGGAGTGATGTCAGCTTGGCACACGGGCCCTGGATTTCGGTGGCTGAGTTCGTTGCCAATTCAGCTGCCAAGGCCTCCTCGACTGCTTGTGCGAGGTTGAGGTCTTTTTTGGCGAGAAGGCGCCTTTGCAGGTGGAGGTCCTTGACCCCGCAGACTAGTTGATTGAGGAGCATGTCCTCCAGGTAGGTTCCAAACCCACAATGCAACGCTGCTGTTCTGAGAGCGGCCATATATTGATTGATGGTCTCCTTACTCGACTGCTTCCTCATGCGGAAGGTGAACCTCCTGGCAATCTGAGAGGGCCTGGGGGCGTAGTGGTTCGTGAGGATTTCAAGTAACTCGGACCACGGAACGTTTTTTAGCTCCCGAGGAGCCACGAGGGCCACGGCAGTATCGTAGACGGTGGCTCCACAGTAGATTAGGAAATAGGATTTTTTCCTATGCTCTCCCGCGTCCGCCAGGCCGACTGCATCGATGTAATGATTGAAGCGGTTCTTATACGATTCCCACTTCTCCTCGTCTGGTTTGAACGCCGGAAAGGCTGGATTGGAACTCATGGTGCGGGGACCGGTTGAACTACCTGTGGAAGAAATCTCTCTGTGCGGCAGATAACGACTCAGTGCCCGTGGTGGCAAGTGATTTCAGCTCAGGAGAGGCCTTTCGCAATCCTCTCCTTCTCTCTGGGATAACCACATTTGGCCGTTAGCCGTTGGTGGTGACTGGGTTCGCGCTTGTGTGGGCGTCAGTGACTGGGCTACAGCGCTGTGCTGTGCCTTTCAGGTTTGAAATTCAAATGACAACCGTTTGAATTTCGCGCCTACTACCAAGCGGCTGCGGCTCGCAGCGCTTCACTTTTCCTGTAGCTGGGCTAACAAGCGGCTACAGACGCTTCTAACTTTCGATGCTGACCGCTCTCTCTGGCTGCGAGTCAGCGTTCGCTTCTCCTTGCTTGCTGACCGCTTTCTCTGTCGGCGGATCAGCGTTTGCTCTTTTTGTTTGCTCTTTTTGTTTACTGACCGCTCTCTCTGGCTGCGGATCAGTGTTGCTCTCTCGCCGACCGATCGCTCTCTCTCTGGCTGCGCATCGGCGGCTAGTGACTCAGCGGTTGCATGGTGCTTCTGGTAGCCATCCCACCCTCGTCGCCAGTGTTAGATTTTGGGAAAAAGAGGCTGAACCAGAGCATGAGTGCAACAATACTTTATTGTATAAATAAAGGGCTGACCATGCTTGCCACGCTGAGAACTGGCTCGCAGCAATCAGCAACTGGTTGGACCCCGCAGCCCGCTTTTATAGCTGGCTGCTGGGGAGAACCAACCAATGAATGAAGGGGAGAAACGCCCACGCAAAATGCATGGACCAGAGTGAGAACTTCACGAGTCCTCAGGACATAACAGGTTGAGATCTTTTCTGGCCAGCAAATGCCTCTGGAGCCTTAAGTCTTTGACCCCGCAGATGAGTTGGTCGAGTAACATGTCATCCAAGTAATTTTTGAACTCGCAGTGGAGATCTGCTGTCCTCAGGGCGGCCATGTATTGATTGATAGATTCCCCCTCGGCTTGCTTCCTCATCCGAAAGTCAAAGCGTCTAGCGATCTGCGATGGTTTTGGGGAATAATGGTTGGAAAGTGTTTCCAACAGCTCGGTCCATGGGACGTTCTTGATCTCCCGTGGCACGAAAAGTGCTGTGGCGGTATCGAAGACTGCGGCCCTGCAGTAGCTTAGGAAGTAGGACTTCTTCCTGTGCTCCGCAGCATCAGCCAGACCGATGGCATCAATGTAGTGATTGAAGCGGTTTCTATAAGAGTCCCACTCCTCTTCGTCCGGCTTAAATGGCGGGAAAGCCGGGTTGGTATTCATTTTGGAGTTTCAGTCTGTTGGCAGACTGATCAATCTCTCTGGGTATACGTGGCCCTGTATGCGCTACCGTGAGCCCTGTATGCGCTACCGTGGCTGTGGCTGCAGCGCCTCACCTTGCTCAGTGATTTCAGCTCTTGAGAGTTTTTTTGTATTTCACACTCTCTGTGAGTGCTCGGCGGCTATGGCTATAGCATCGTAACTGACAACAATTTGAATTTCGCGCTCCTGGAGAGCGTAGGCAGCTAATGGCTGTAGCACCATAACTGACAGTAATTCAAATTGCGCGCTCCCTGGAGAGCGTTGGCAACTGTGAATACAGTGCCGAACTTCACTAAAGGATTGAATTCAAACGGCAGCGATTTGAATTCCGCGCTCTTTTACGAGCTGGGCGGCTGCGGTTTTCAGCGCCCGACTTTCACTTCTGTAGCTTTCTAACCGAGTGGCTACAAACGCTCTAGCTTTCACTTCCTGTAATCAGCGAACTGACCGAGCTCTCAACGGCGCGGCTGCGGCTCAGCGCTTGGTGTGACTTCAACTCTGTTTGCTAGTTGCTTCTGGTTAGCCTGATCCCATCCTCGTCGCCAATGTTGTAGACCGAGTAAAGAGAGGCTAGACCAGAGCATAACAAGAACAAGCTTTATTCAACTGAATAAAGGGCTGTCGCGTCTGCATACTAACAAGCAGACATGCCCAGCGAACAGCGGCTGGCTCAACCCAGCAGCCGGCTTTTATAGCCAGCTGTCGAAGGGAGCCAACCAATGGGAGCTGCAAACGCCCCCGCAACATGAACGGACTTGGTTGGGGACTTCAGCCAGTCCCAAGGACATAACACCTCTGTTGGAAGAAATCTTCTTCTGGGTTCAGTTCCAAGAGGGGAGGAAAGACACTGGAAACATGGTGACTGCTTGGAAGATGGTTTAATGGTGGACAGGAGCACATGCCTTGGTTGAAGAAAGAAGGGCTGAGATGCTGAGAGTGCAATTGTTTGATGCCCTCTGTTGGGATTTGAATTGGAGCTTGTATTCTGATTGGTTGTCAGGCTCCCATGGGGCCATGCAGGGCCAACTCTGTAGGCTGTCCTGAGTCCCAGGCTTGGTTGAGCCTCGCTGGATGATGGTGATGGCTTTGGGCAATTCCTGTAGAGCTTTACCTGGAGTAGATCTTTGTTATGTAAAATAGAGTGGCCTAGGCCAGAGTAACGGTCCATTAGCAAAGGTGGGAGGGGGGCTGAGTTGCAGGCTCTCTGAGTTTCTACTTTTCTTTTTAGGGGAAATATATTCTCCCTTTTTAGTATATCCTAAAATATTTCATTTTCCTAGGAATGAGAAGGGTTTAACTCTCAACACCTCTTTCAGTCATTGGAAGAGTGTTGAATCCTCCCTTGTCCAATTGAGAGATGTTCTAAGTTGGAGAAGCTGCTCTCATAATCTCCTCCTTGTCTTCTCTCATGACTCAGTTTCAGGTTGCAGTCAAATACGATTTTCAGATTGTTTTCTTAAACATGTATTTATTTACAAATAACTCAAGATGGCAAATGTCTCCAACACAGCTTCCTCCTTCATCCAGTCAACTTCTAGTACAGTCAGAGACCAGCATTACAATTAATAATAATAATGGAAAAAAAATAAAAATAAACGACAGTCAATGGGCAGTTAGAGTTTGCCTAGTGCTGAGTCATGTGCGAATATGTGGCAATATAAATGTCCTAAATAAATAAATACATAATTTTGCATTACAGCAGAACAGAAGTTGCCCCGTTCAGAGAAACTCTTTCCTATTGATCTGAGAACTGCAGTTGCACATAAAAGAGTTCTGAATTTCCCAGATATTTTATTAGGAGAGGCGTCACAAAGTGAATCCCTGAGTTCTGATAGGAGATGCAGCATAGCAGGCTGTGAACTCACTGGTGGGATTCAATTTTTTTTACTATTGGTTCTGTGGGCATGGCTTGAATTTGTGAGTGTGGCTTGGTGGTCACATGAGCAGATGGGCTGGGCCAGGTGGCTATGTGACTGTCCAACCAAATACAATTGTTCCTCACTTAATGGCCGGTTGCTTACCAAGTGTTCTAATTTAGGACTGATCTCCGCAGAGCTACTTGTCCTGTTTTTGGCGTTTTGACAACCACACACACACACACACACTCAGACTTTCTAACCTTGCTATTCTTTGATTGTGTAAGGGTCTCCTGCTGGAGCAGGGGTGGGACTAGATGACCTCCGAGATCCATTTCAGGCCAGCGCTAGATTGCTATGCTGCTTCAAAGAGTCTTCTGAAACCAGGATTTGTGTCCTTCCTTCCTCTCCTTTTTTTTCTCTCTCCCTCCCTCCCTCCCTCCCTCCTTCCATGTATTTATCTATCCATTCATATATATCATTCACTTTCTCCATTCTCCCTCTCTTTCTTTCTCTCTTTCTCTCCCTCTTTCTTTCTTGCTCTTTCTTTCTTTCTTTCTTTCTTTCTTTCTTTCTTTCTTTCTTTCTTTCTTTCTTTCTTTCTTTTCAGCTGCTTCAGGCAAGGTGAAGAGGCGATGTGAGTGCGTGTCGGATGCCCCGTTCAGCTAGATATTGTTCAAAGGTTAAAGCAGTCAATTGGGGCCCATTGTCAGAAACCAGGACATCAGGTACGCCATGTGTGGCAAAGAGCCTGTTCAATTTCTTGATGACTGCCTCAGTAGTGGTTGTTTTCATTTTATTGACCTCAAGCCAGTTAGAATATGCATCTACAGTTATTAGGAAAGTGTGGCCTCTAGTAGGTCCCGCAAAGTCAATATGAATGTGAGACCAGGGACCCCTGGGTGTTTCCCATTCTGCTGGTGGAGCTTTTGGTGGGGCTGAGTGGTTTTCCTGGCATCTGTTACAAGAGGCAACCCAGGTTTCGATTTGTTTGTCCATACCTGGCCACCAGGCATGACTTCTTGCCAGTGCTTTCATATGAACGATGCCCAGGTGTCCATCGTGTAGCAATTGCAGGACTTTTTTTTTGTAGTTTAGTTGGTATAACAACTCGGTCACCCCATAAAACGCACCCTCTTTGTGAGAAAAGCTCTGTCTGTCTGTTTTTGAATGGTTTAAAGGTTTCCTTGGGGTCGTAGTCTAGTCCACCCAGCCAAGAACTCATGCCAAACAAGAGTCTCTTTTGGTTTCAAAGGCGATGTCCTGGGCCGTTAGTGGAGGTGAGGGAATTGTCTCGATTTGTCGTACTGGGAGCGTGAGAGCTGAGTCTTCCTGTGGCATGGGTAGTGGCGAGCACTAGTCCGGAACACCCCTCTTTCCCACAATCCATTTAGAAAGGGCCGTGATAGGAGGGAATGACTTTTGGGGGGTGGAAGAGAGATTCTTCCTGGGGAAGAACCAGATAAGAGGAAGACACCTACAGGTGCATTAAAAAAAAAAAAAAGGGTCGGTGGGAGATTTGTACTTTCTGTCTCCCCAAATCTTGTCAGTGCAGCATTACACCGAAGTGGGCCTAGCTCAGGTTTCCTGTCTGGGCTTCCTGGTAGAGGATGACCCTGACAATTTTTTTCTTCAGAAATCCGTGTTTCTGATAACCAGCCTGTTGCTTTCAGGGAGCTCATAAATCTTTTTTCTGTTGTTCAACTTTATTTTGTCAAAATCTATATTGTCAAAATATGATAGACAAATTTTTTTGAACCTTTTCCCTTCACTTGTAAGATAGTGGTAACATCTATTTTCCTAATGAAGCATGTGTGTAAATTAGACAACTACGGAAGAAAGATTCAAATGTGAAAAAGCATCTGGGATAAGGAACAAAGCTTTCTGCTTTTAAAATTGCTGCATGTTCCCATTCTAGTTCCATCCTTTCCTGGAGAAGAATGAGTTTGTCAATATTTTGAACCTTCAACTCTACATGGACCCAAATGGAGAGGTAGCAGCAGATCTGTTAATTCGGGGCTTCTTCGTTCTTCCCATGGATGATCTCAGGGAAGAGGTTCTGGCGTATTTTAAAAGACAGAGACTTTCTATCAACCAAGATGTTCTTTCACGACTAAAGTTGTTCAACAAGGTAGGAGAAAGTTTTGCTGTCTTTCCTCTGTTTTCCAAAGCCCGAGGTCCCATTTCAAGAGGGCTGATGCTATTCCCCAAAGGTGACCTTCACCGAGAATTGAATTTGGGCAGGAGAAACCGGATTTTTTCCCTTAGGCTCCTTAGGAGGCTTGATATTGTTCCATTTTGTGGACCACGTACACATAACACCGGTCCTATAGAACTGGACAGAACCAGTAGAATCCCACCACTGGTTCCATCTCTCCAGACTTTTCTATTTAATAAAGTCCTTTTTTTTTTTTTTTTTTGGAAATGTGAGATGCCAAAAGAGAGGAACTAATGGAGTAATCTTCCAGAAGTTATATCTCCAACCATTTGGAAATAGTGAAAGATTTTATATTTACTGAAGTGAAGACCAGAGTATAATATCTAATATCTTGTCTAATATCCATTTTTATCTCCATTTTCCATGGATGGAGAGTCCTAACACATTTCCTTTGGAAATCCTGTTTTTTTTCTGCTCAGTCCTTTCCTCAATCTGAATGTGTGGATAGTTGTCATCCTGGATTTGTCAAGAGGGCTCGAGAAGAAGAGCCAGTTTGTTGTTATGACTGTGTTCCTTGTCCGGAGGGGACCTTCTCCACTCAGAAAGGTGGGTGACACCAGAGGAAAATGGGAGGCCTGGTGGAACTGGATCCATCCAGAGCATTGTCATGAAAATGTGAATTAAAAAAGACTTTGAAGCATATTTGATTTCCGGTTTATTTCCAAAATGCGCCATTTCTTCTCTAAACAGAAGAACAAAAAGACTGTGAAGGAAGGGCTGGATAGAGAGAGGTGGCAGTGGAAGATTGGGCAAGCTTTACTACTGCCAGAGAAAATATTTTTTCTTTTTAGCTTGGATGTGTCCTTCCTTCCACATTTACTGCTCTAGGAATACACGAGTTCCTTGAAACACGAGGAATTGTTTTAGGTCCACCTCCTGAAAGGAGGATTGCAATGCAGTCTACATGGGTTCCCTTTGAGGAACACTGAAAAGGTATTGCTGATATATGAGATGCACAATGTGGTGGCATGGACAGTTATGCCTGTTTCTGGCTGCACCCGTATCACCACTGCTCCAATGGCCATTTCAAATTATTTGCAGCAGTCACTTGATCTGCCAGCATCCTCTGAGGCAAGTACTACAAGAATTGACAACTGACAGATACGTTTCTCTAGAAAGATTAATTGATTCATTATTTACCTTTAGTAATGGAGGTTCCTATCAATATTCTGAACATTACAAAGGAAATCGTTCAAGTCCTAAGCCTTCACTCAATTTCATAGCCTGTCAAAAATATACCATAGCTATATTTTTTAACAAGTGCTACACTTATTTTCTGTCTCTGGAGATATTAAGAAATCCATCCCGGAAAATGCTCCTGATAATCACTTATTCCCAAAGAATGTACAATATATCTTGAAATGCAAAGGACAAAGAAATATGGGTGTTTTTTTTCTTTCTTAGATACAGAAAAATGCACCAAATGTCCGGATGACAAATTCCCAAATAAAGAAAGAGTCCAATGTATCCCCAAAATGATAACCTTCCTGTCTTATGAAGAACTTCTGGGCATCATCCTGGTTTCTTTTGCCCTATTCTTGTTCCTAACCACAGGCCTTGTTTTAATCATCTTCATTAAATACCGAGAAACTCCCCTTGTCAAAGCCAACTACCGAGACCTCTCCTACATCCTCCTGGTCTCCCTCCTGCTTTGCTTCTTGTCTTCTTCTCTCTTCATTGGTCAACCAAGGAAAGCCACCTGCCTTCTCCGACAAACAGTTTTCAGCATCATCTTCTCAGTTGCCATTTCTTCTCTCTTGGCCAAAACCATCACGGTGGTGCTGGCTTTCCTGGCCACAAAACCAGGAAACCGAGTAAAGAGATGGTTGGGGAAGAGCTTGGCCAACTCCATCATCCTTTCTTCTTCTGGTGTCCAAGTTATCATCTGCTCCATCTGGCTGGGAGTTTCTCCCCCCTTCCCTGACTCTGATCTCCACTCCCAGCCTGGAGAGATCATCCTTCAATGCAACCAAGGGGCCGTTGTCATGTTCTACGTCACCCTCAGCTACATGGGCTTCCTGGCTGCTGTCTGCTTCACGGTGGCTTTCCTGGCCAGGAATCTGCCTGGGGCCTTCAACGAAGCCAAGCTGATCACCTTCAGCATGCTGGTCTTCTGCAGTGTTTGGGTGACTTTTGTGCCCACGTACCTCAGCACCAAAGGGAAACACATGGTGGCTGTGCAGGTCTTCTCCATCCTGGCCTCCAGTGGTGGTCTGCTGGGCTGCATCTTCATCCCCAAGTGCTACATTATCCTTCTGAGGCCAGAGCTGAACACAAAGGAGCATCTCACAGCCAGAGCAAATGTAAAAACATGAGATATAGCATCATTATGATAGCGGAAGAATTGTTAATGTTTCTTTTATTTGATTTCCATTTAGATAGTACGCAGGAGTCAAAGAAAATGATATGTGTATGTTTCAAAATGGGGAATTGTTGAATGACTGGAATTCTTGTAGTTCCCTCCCCTTTCAATAAATATTGCTCAAGAGACCTCTGTAAAAATCAGAGGAATTCAGCTGTTCAGCAACAGATACTGAACATGACACCTTATAACAAACGATTGACATACTTGTTCCAACTGACAGCAGCTAAACATGTGGGTGGGTGTGAGAGAATGAGTAGGAAATGAGGTCAGGAGGAAACTGTGGGAACCAAACACCAGCCTGGTTGCCTGATCCTCTCCCTAAAAATGCCGGAATCATGTGAAATACCATGCTTGACTGGCTCCCAGCTGAGAACGGAAATTTTCATCACTCTTATATGAGTCTTTCTTGATTTCCTGATAAAACCTCCTTTGCAGAAAGAATTCAGCAGAACTGCTGTCTGGGATTTCAGTTTGGGATTGTATGTACTTCACAGGAAAAAAAAGGAACTAAAAAAAATATGTTTGTAAAGAAATTTCTATTGTATATTCTTTTTGTTTCAACAACCAGAGAAATAAAATAGCCATTTTCAGACCCCTTAATTTTCCACTCTACAATTTGTACCTTAACCATTTCTCTGCTCCTCCTCCAAACTTTTCTTGTCTTTAAAGGGCTGGAGAAGATGTCCAGAGAAAGGGGACCTTGGGACTCTTCCCAGGAGGAGGTTGCAGGGATCCTGTCTCAAGGCAGCCGCATCATTGACCAGGTCACAAACCTCCAATGCTGCATAAGGTTCATCCAGGTCCAAGAAGGGGCTGAATAAGTGGGGAGAGGACTTATAGGTTTCTAGGAAGAGGCACCCATGGAAGCTGCTCTGCTCTCCAACCACAGAGATCGCTGATCAATTAGGAATCAATTTTTTTGTCTCATAAAGGCTCCTAATTGTGAATAGGATCCCTTTGAAAATTCTATTTTAAGGAGATAAGAAAAGCTCTGTTGGATCAGAAGAAGGTCAGTCTAAGATTCACACAAATCCCTCTGGTTCTCGCACAAGCAGTAGAAGAAGGGAGAGACTTGTGGCTTTGTGGCACATGGAAGAGGGGTTTATCCAGAGGTGGAATTCAGTAGGTTCTGACCAGTTGTGGAGAACTGGTAGTGGAAATATTGAGTGGTTCGGAGAACTGGCAAATACTGCCTCTGACTGGCCTTGCCCCCATCTTTTCTCCGTCTCCCACTGAGTCCCAGCTGATCGGCTGGATTGGTTGCTCTGCACAGGAGAACGGAGCTGGAAAGCAGGTTAGTCGGGAGAGGTAGGAATGGGCTTTTGAAGTAACTTTCCAAACAACCCATCGGGCAATTAAACACAGTTTTCCACTCGTTTCCTTTGATTCGGATTCGGTAATACGCCTCCCCCAGGTCCAACTTTTTGAAAATCTTTCCTTTGGCCAGGTGGGCTAACATGTCCTTCATCAGGGGGAGGGGGTACACATTCTCCACGGAAACTGCATTTAAGTTTCGGTAGTCAACCACCAAGCGTTTGGAGCCATCTTTCTTTTCACAGAACAACACTGGGGCCACCACTCAAGGTCTAGCGGGTTCGATGAAACCACATTTCAAATTTTTATCGATAAACGATCTCAACTCCTCCAGTTCCCTTGGCATCATCGAATACAGTCTTGGTTTCGGGAGCGTCACTCCCAGTAGAAATTCAATGCTACAATCGGTTGACCGATGAGGGGGGAGCTTATCAGAAGCCTTTTCATTAAACACCTCTCTCAAGTCCCAATATTCCTTTGGGATTTTCTCCTCTCCCTCCAAGCTCTCGGCATGTGTGGAGGCTGACTCAACTGGGTTCTGAAGCTTCGGATGGGATCGCTCCTCCTTTTCTGGCCGCCTATCGGTGCGAATCCATATCCACCCTTTCCTCCAATTCACATGGGGATCCCACTTTCGGAGCCAGGGCAGTCCCAATATTAAAGGCTATTCCATCCCAGGGGCCACAATAAAGAACAGGGTCTCACCACGGTTACCCATGGTCATCTCTAGGGCCTTTCTTGGGGGGCCTGGCAAGAAGAGACATGGGGCGCCCAAGGCAGGGCAGCCTGGAGAAGCCCTTGAGGCAGCCTCAAAAGGCAGCCCTGAGACCTCCAGGAAGGAAAGACGAATGAGGCCGAGAGTCCTCCACTTACGACCACCATGGAGCCCCACCACTTGTGTTGCCCAGGGAGACGTCTGTTAAGTGGGCTTTAATCCACTTGATGACCTTTCTGGCCCTGTTTGCTAAGCAAATAGCTGCAGACGTTAAGTGAGCCAGATGGTTCTTAGGCATATCCAGCTTCTCCACTGACTTTGATTGCCTGAAGGTCACAAAAGGGGATCACGTGACACCCTCCCAGGACACTGTGGCCTTCATAAGTGTGAGACGGTTGTTTAAATGTAAATCCTGAAACCTCAGGGAGGCTGCCAGGGCCACAAGGGTGGAAAGGGGCCCTAAGTCACTTCTTTAGTGCCACTGTGGCGTTGAATGGTCACTAAACAGAACATTGAAGGTCGAGGATCCTCTGCCCAGGAAAGAGCGAAACCGTCACAGTAGGGAGGGAAGAGGAGGATTCCCTGATAAGTCCTGGCAGAGCTGCAGGGAAGTTTCTCCCGGCCTCCTCCTCCTCCTCCTCCTCCTTCCACCCGATTCCCCTCCTGCCTCTTTTCCCTCCATCCCTCCATCTTCCTCCTCCGCCTCCCGGGGAAAGAAACGGCCTTGAAGCCCCTTCGGGGTTCTGAGGGAAAGGAGCTCAGGCACAGGTAGAGATTTGGGGGGGGGAGGGCAGAGCTCTGGGGCTTCATTCTGACCTCCCTGATTTTGGGGTCTCCCTTCGCCTGGAAAGCCGTTTCCTGACTTCTGAAAGGATCAAGAGACTCTCCTCCGGCCTCGGCCCTTCCTTCTGGCCAGGACCAGGAGCTGGTGGGCTGCACACCTGCCAGGTACAAAGCTGGCACACCAGTCTCGGATCTTGGCAAGAGATGCAAACTGGGGATCCCTTCCCCCTATTTGCTGCCCCCCTGCCCTGGACCCCCATGCAGAAGTTCCCCCTACCTGCCCATCAAGGCTGGAGGGAGCCCCCTCCATGGGGCGCCCCACTTCCCAGAGAAGGAAGAGGAAGAAGCACCTGGTTGCCCCAGGGGGAAATTGGCAGCAGGGGCCCAGGCTGACCTCCCCTCCCCACTGCAGCCCACTAGCCCCTAGGAGGGCCCCTCCCTCAGAGGTGGGCTTTCCAACAACACCTGAGCTTCACAGACCAGATGGGGTGGGGGCTCCCCCTGCCTCCCTCTCCCCCAGCCCCCCTCCCTCCCTGCCCTCACTAGGGAGGGGGCAGACCCCTGCAGACCCCCATGACACTGCAGGACCCCTCTGTGCCCCCTCCTCATCACAGCAAAGCCCCTGCAAAACCCTCCCCGAATCCAGTCCGTTGGAGGCCACTTGACCAGCAAGGAGGAAGCCAGGCCCAAGAGGCCCCTCAGCCTCGGCCAGATGGACAGGAAGGTTGTCCGGAAGCCCCAAGGGGAGGCCGGCCCAGAGATCTTGGCCAGGCTGCTCAAAAGCGGTTGCCATTGCCTCTTTCCCAGAGCTCCGAGAGAGCGGCTGGCCCAGAGCGTCCTAGCTGGCTTGGCTCCCCAGGCAGCACTGGAACTCAGCCCACCCCCCTGTGATTGAACCCCCACCCCACCCAACTGACTCCAGGGGATCCACATGACCCACTGAACCCGGTCTCTTCCCCAGTGGCTGCATTCACACCTGCACCTCTTAACCATGGTTTGTTTCCGGAGGTTGAACCTGTTGGCTGAAGAGTCAGTGGATGATGGGGACTCAGAAGAAAATGAATTCCTGGAAGAGAAGGTGATCAAGAGGAGGTACACAGGCAGGCCTCGACTTCCAACCGTTCATTTAGTGACCGATCCAAGTGGCAACTCCACTGAGAAATGGGACTTAGGACCGTTTTTCACAATTAATTACCTTTTCAGCATCAAGTGCAGAGATCAGAGTTCAGAATTGGCCATAGTTTCATGTTTATGACAGTACCAGCATCCCAGGGCCATTGTGATCCCCTTTTATGACCTTCTGACAAGCAATGGGGAAGCCAAATTCACTTAATGACCGGGTTCCTAACTTATCAACTACAATGATTCACTTAATGACTGTGGCAAGAAAGGCCATCAAATGGGGCAAAACTCACTTGATGGATGTCTCACTTAACAACAGAAATGTTGGGCTCAGTTGTGGTCATAAGTCAAGGACTACCTGCATTGGGGCCCCTTTTCTTCTGGCGAGGACCCCGTTCACACAACACACACACACCCTGAGAGAAGCCAGAAGTCCAAGTGGAGCCTCCTCAGGGCCTGTGAGAAACCCTGGATGACCACAGCCCCTCCTCCTCCCCTCCTCTGGGGTCTCCCTTGGAAAAACCCAGAAGTTGGGGTGGTCTCATTCCTGACCCAGGAGGGGCTTCCTCCCCTCTGGGCCTCACCCGGCTTTGGTCAGACATGGCTGGGAACCTCCTGGAGGAGAAGAGAGTCTCATCGCACATCAACCTGGCCCTGAAAAGCCACAGCTTGAACCCAGAGCCACCCAGGATCTGGTCTGCAGGCCCTGAGCGCAGAATCTGAGGGTGGTTCAGGGGGAGAACTTCCAAGCAGAGGACCTGGGATACGGGCCTTCCTCTGCTCCTCCCTGACAGGATGGACCTGCCTGCCCCTTCAGTTCGCCCCCTCACTCAGCCCCCCACACTTCCCCCTTCTGGGCCAAGAAGCCCATATTAATGTCCCCCCCCATTGAAGAAACATCCTCCCTGAACAACGGATGCAACTAAACCAGGAACAAAGGAGTTCCAACACACCTTCAAACCCCTTGGAGGTTTTTTGGTATAGAAAGTCTCGGCCCCAGAAATTGGGAAGGTCAGAGGGGTCCCTCCCCCCCAATAGAAGATCCCCACAACAGAGGAAGAGCAACCAGATCTCCAGAAATCATGTCACTAAAAATCAGGTTGCACCATCCACCACACTGTGGGCATCACTGCCATCTTTTTAGGGTTTCCCTGTGATAAGATGGGTGACCAGTAAATTGAATGGATAGATATTTAGATAGATAGATAGATAGATAGATAGATAGATAGATAGATAGATAGATAGACAGACAGACAGACAGACAGACAGACAGATAGATATGGGTGGGTGGGCAGATATAGATAGATAGATAGATAGATAGATAGATAGATAGATAGATAGATAGATAGATAGATAGAGATGGATGGGTGTATATAGATGATAGAAATAGATAGAGATGGATATGGATGGATATATATATATATATATATATATATACAG
>NW_020770217.1:0-27671 GCF_900518735.1 Pseudonaja textilis
GGAATAAGGAATAGAATAGAATAGAATAGGGAATAAGGAATAGAATAAAATAGAATAAGGAATAGAATAGAATGGAATGGAATGGAATGGAATAAGGAATAGAAGAATAGAATAGAATAGAATAGAATAGAATAGAATAGAATAGAATAGAATAGAATAGAATAGAATAGATTGTGGAACGTGGAATTAGATTATGGGAGCGGAATGGAACATGGGATATGGAATAGAATTCGGAATACAGAATAGAATGGAATATGGAATAGAATAAATAGAATAGAATATGGCATATGGAATAGAATAGAATATGGAATAGAATGGGATATGGAACAGAACAGAATAGACTAAACTAGACTAGAATCAGAGTTGGAAGGGACCTTAGAGGTCTTCTAGTCCAAGCCCCTGCTTAAGCAGGAAACCCTATACCATTTCAGATAAATGGCTGTCTAATCTCTTCTTAAAAACCTCCAGTGATGAAGCGCCACAACTTCTGGAAGCAAGTAGTTCCACTGGTTAATTTTCCTCACTGCTGGGAAGTTCCTCCTTAATTCCAGGTTGCTTCTCTCCTTGACTGGTTTCCACCCATTATTCCTTGTCCTGCCTTCAGGGGCTTTGGAGAATAAATTGACCCCTTCTTCTTTGTGGCAGCGCCTCAAATCCTGGAAGGCTGCTCTCATGTCTCCCCTAGTCCTTCTTTTCTCTAGACTAGTCCAACCTAAATCCTGCCACTCTTCTTCCTATGTTTTAGTCTCTGGGCCTTTAATCATCTTAGTTGCTCTTTCCCTCCAAAGTCTCAACATCCTTTTTTTTTGTAGTGTGGTGACCAAACTTGGTTGCAGTTATTCCCGGTGTGGCCTTACTAGGGCTTGACCGTTGATGACCATGTCAGTTGCTCGGTCAAGGAGCTTCCCGTGAATGTTGGGAGGGTGAAATTTAGGCCAGCCCAGCCCACACTGCTGGCATCGGTGGGGTCTCCGCCAATTTTTTTTTGTCTCACGCTGAAATTTGATCTCCTAGCCGTTTCTGCTGGACGGCCGCTTCCCCAGAGATCGGTGCTCCTCCGTTCAGTCTGCGCCTCGGTGGAAGGACCCTGCCAGCACCCCTGTTTCAAATCCTGATTTTTCTGAGTTCCCCCACCCCACCCCTCTGATTCTGGGGGGAAACCTGGAGCGGTTTGGGAAGCACCATGGTGTGGTGCCGGTGCTTCATGTCTGAGGAGGAAAAAAATGCCATGATGATCGATAAAGAAATCAGCCGGCTACTTCAAGAACAAAAGAAACGGGACCGGTGGGAGTTAAAGCTGCTGTTGTTGGGTGAGTACATAACTATGCAGGCAATCCTCGGATTACAACGGTCCATTTAGGGACTGTTCAAAATTACAGCGGCCCTGGAAAAAAAAATGACCATGGTCATTTTTCACACTTACGACCATGGCAAACATTCCCGTGGTCCCATGTTCAAAATTCAGACGCTTGACGACTGACTCGTCTTCCGTGGGAACCGGTTATTAACTTTCTGAGCCTTTCGGTGAACCGGTTGTTGGAAGAAATCATTAGGGCAGAGAAGCGGTTGTTAAATTATTTGAATCCCACCACTGCCCGTATTTATGACGGTCGCCGCATCCCAGGGTCATGGGATCTCCTTTTTGCAACCTTCTGACAAGTTAAAATCAATGGGGAAGCCGGATTCACTTGATGAAACCGACTGACTTAACAGCTGCAGTGATTCACTTAACAACCGTGACAAGAAAGGTCAATAAAGGAGGAGAAAGGCACTTAACGATGGCCTTGCCTAGCAAATCGCAAAATTTGGGCTCAGTTGGGGTCGTACGTTGAGGACGACCAGTATGTGGTATATTATGGGTTAGATAGTCACAGGTATGAATAGCTGAAGAGCTGCGGTGGCGCAGTGCTTGCAGGCGACTTCTGCTGACTGCCGGCTGCCAACAGTTCAGCAGTTCGATTCTGACCGGTTCAAGATTTACTCAGCCTTCCATCCTACTGAGGTCATTTTTCAGCTTTCTTGTAATGCAGCAAAATAAGAGCTGAAATCTAGATTTGGAAAATTTTTTTAAAAAAGGCTTGTCTTTCGTTTGTTGTCTCCAAATAGCCTTTTCATTTTCTCTCTCTGTCTCTGTCTCTCATTTTCTTTCTGTCTCTCTCTCTCATTCCTCCCTCTCCCCTCCTCCCTCCCCCCTCCGTCTCTCTCATACTCTCTCTGCCTCTCATTCTCTCTCCCTCCTTCCCTCCCTTTCTTTCATTCTCTCTTGTTTCTTTTCCTCTCTCATTCTCTCTCCCTCCCTTTTATTAGCAATAGTGCTTAAAAACTTATATACCGCTTTATACAGCCCTCTGTAAGAGGTTTGCAGAGTCAGCATATTGGCCCCCAACAATCTGGGTCCTCATTTTACCCACCTCGGAAGGACGGAAGGCTGAGTCCACCTGGAGCCTGTTGGGATTTGATCTACCCAATTGCAGGGAGCCCTCAGTCAGCAGAAGTAGCCCGCAGTACTGCACTCTAACCACTGACCCAGATTGTTGGGGGCCATAGGCTGACTCTGTAAACCACTTAGGGAGGGCCGTAAAGCACCGTGAAGCAGTATATAAGTCTTAAGTGCTATCGCTATTAGAGCACAGGTGGAGTAATTTTATCTCCTTTTATCTCTTCTGCAGTGTTATCTGTCCGAGTGTGTCTAATGGTTTCCCATGTCATTCGTGAAATCTTTACAGGTAGTCCTTGACTTACGACCAGTGGTGGGATTTGTTACGATTCTGCCCAGTTCGGAGAACTGGCAAATTGCGCCACTGGCTGGCCCCTCCCTTCCCCACCCACTCACTCCTTACCTGGCACGCGGGCCATCAAACTTGCCTGCGTTTGGTAAGTTGCTATTTTTCCTTTTTCTTCCCCCCCGGCCATCAGTTGTTCTGTTGTGCCAGGAGATTTAGATTAGCTAGAAAGAATGGATTTCTTGCTTTCTAGTTAATCTAAAAGCAGAGCTGAACCTTCCTTAGGACTGAAGCTTCTGTTTTTCAGTGCAGACTCAGGTAGCCGATTGCAGATAGATAGATCTCTAAGTGAATCTGTGATTCTGTGAGCAACTCAATCTGCCTGCCTGCTTTGCCTGCTTTTGGGTAAAAGTTGCTCTTTTTTAATAAAAAAATTCAATATTTACATACATGGTGTGTTGTGAGTTAATTTTGTGAGTTTGCTTGCAAGCAAATTTTATGTGACAGACTCAGGTAGCAGATTGCAGAATTATAGATCTCTAAGTGAATCTGTGATTCTGTGAACAACTCAATCTGCCTGCCTGCTTTGCCTGGTTTTGGGTAAAAGTTGCTCTTTTTTATAAAAAAAAATCAATATTTACATAAATATTTATAATATTTGCATACAAGCCACGCCCAGTCAGTCACATGACCACCAAGCCATGCCCAGTCGGCAAGCCATGCCCACCCAGTCACAAGACCACCAAGCCATGCCCACAAATTAGGCCACACCCAAAAATTAGGCCACGCCCACAGACCAGGTTAAGAAATTTGAATCCCACCCCTGCTTATGACCATAACTGAACCTAGCAATTACAGTCGGAAATCATAACAGTTGTGAAGTGGATGATCTTTACAATATTTTTTTTTTTGTAGGGATTGTTAAGCGAATCCATAGTTAAGGGTGGAACCAGGTTGTAGGTAGCCTTTTTTGGGGAGCGAGGTCTGTCGCAACCTGCTAAGTGGTTGCTAGGTGATTGTAAATCGAGGACTAGCTGTATAATAGAAGGAAAAAAAGTGATTTGCAGACCTCTTCTAATTCTTCCAGATTCTCTTTTTTGGGGGCAATTCTCTTCCAACTATCCAAAATATAAAAACCTGAAGCAAAATATCAAATACGGGCAAGGAAATATTAGCATTAATTTTAGCAATCAAGCAAATAGACTTCTTGTAACCACATGATGGTCAAAAAAGTTAAGATGGTGGCCTCAACAATCACGAGGGAAGTTCCACTTATTTTTAATGCCGAACGTTAAAACAGACAAACTATTGTATTTTTCCTCCCAACCTATAAAAAAATACTGCTAAAAAAAACCCCCAAAACTTGAATCTGTCTGATTCTGGTGAGGCACTTATTTGTTGCTTTAGGTTTAAAAGCAAAAGCACGCCTGTAAAATTGAGTGTTTACGCAATTTATCCGAGGCTGTTTTTAGGATTAATGCTTGTTAGGAGAAATGTCAAGGGTACGTGCCAAAATCTAACAAACTTTACTGCCGCAGCTGCAAATATTATTGTTAACCCCACGCCCGTTTTTATGGATTCATGAAGATTAAAACAACTGAATGAAAAGTTTCGGGAGCCCTTGGCTTGATATCGCCTGCGGCTGAGATGTTTTTGGGAAGGAGAGACAAAGACCAAGCCAGCTTCCGATAACTGAAGTGAGATGTTGGTTAGTTAGAGAACGGCACAGATTTCCACTTTAGCGTTGGAAGTGACCGCGGATAATAATAAGCAGTGCTCAACTGATTGTCCATGATGCTAGGACCCACCAGCCTTGCAAAGTGGACTTCTGAGCTGGATACCTACCAATCGTGGAGAAGATGCATCTAAATCAGCGTTTCTCAACTTGTGAAGTTATGGACTTCACCATCCAGAATTCTGGGAGTTGAAGTTTACACACCTCAATGTGGGTGTGCTTCAAGGTTGAGAAATTACCGGTTTAGATGCTGGCAGGAGAATTCTGGGAGTTGAAGTCCACAAATCTGGCTGGGGAATTCTGGGAGTTGGAGTCCACAAATCTGGCTGGGGAATTCTGGGAGTTGGAGTCCGCACACCGTAATGTTGCTCAGGTTGAGAAACATGGTCCAGAGGCGGTCAGGGGAATTCTGGGAGTTGGAGTCCGCACACCATAATGTTGCTCAGGTTGAGAAACATGGTCCGGAGGCGGTCAGGGGAATTCTGGGACTTGGAGTCCACACACCTTAATGTTGCCAAAGTTGAGAAGCGGTGGTTTAGATGATGGGTGAAGAATTTCGGGAGCCGAAATCCAACCAACCTGGCTGAGCAATTCTGGGAGTTGAAGTCCATGCATCTTAAAATGGATAAGGTTGAGAAATACTGTTCTAGAGAAATACTTTTCTGTTCTTTTATTCTAACTGAAGTGACCAGGTCCCAAATCAGCAAATTTCTCCCTGTAAACCGGGAAAGCCATGGGCGAATAGGCTGCAATATAAATTCGATAAGTAAGTAAGTAAATAAATAATAATAAAACGTTGCCATTGAACTAACTCCAACCTAATAGCTATAAGAGGGTTGGTTGTAGGATAGGCAGCTCTATAAATATTTTAAATCTATTAAATCAATCAAGCGTTCCTGGGGTTGGCGATTTAATGCCTTTGAGCGCTGGTACCGTCAAAGGGAAAACTTTGCAAAATTGCCAAACTGAATAGCTGAATAACAGAATAAACAGAGTTAGGAGGGACCTTGGAGGTCTTCTAGTCAACCCCCTGCTCGAGCAAGAGTCATGGCTGTCCAATCTCTTCTTCAAAACCTCCTCTGTTGGTTGGCGCATCCATAACTTCTGGAAGAAAATCGTTCTACTGATGAATTGTTCTGTCAGGAAATTCCTCCTTAGTTTTAGGTTGCTTTTCTCCTTAATTAGTTTCCATCCTTGTTTCTTGTCCTGCCTTCAGGTGCGGTGAGTGATGAGGAGATTGGTCAGGACAATGCCACAGCATCTGATAGAATTATAGAATTCTTTATTGGCCAAGTGTGATTAGACACATAAGGAATTTGTCTTGGTGCAAATGCTCTCGGTGTACATAAAAAGAAAAGATACATTCGTCAAGAGTCAAGAATCACCAGGTCCAACACTTAATAATAGTCATAGGGTACAATAAGCAATCAAATCATACTAGGAAACAGTCAATATAGATTGTAAGGATACAAGCAACAAAGTTACAGTCACACAGGCACAAGTGGGAGGGGATGGGCGATAAGGAGCGATGAGAAGATTAACAGCAATAGTAGTGCAGACTTTGTAAACAGTTGAACAGTGTTGAGGGAATTATTTGTTTAGCAGAGTGATGGCGTTTGGGGAAAAAACTGTCCTTGTGTCCAGTTCAGTGGTAGGATTCAATTTTTTTAAAACTTTCTGTTCTGTGGGTGTGGCTTGGTGGGCATGGCAGGGGAAGGAGACTGTAAAATCTCCAGTCAGAGGTGGGATTTGCCGGTTGTCCGATCTACTCAAAATTTCCGCGACCGGTTCTCCAGAACTGGTCAGAACCTGCTGAATGCCACCTCTGGTCTAGTTGTTCTGGTGTACAGTGCTCTATAGCGTCGTTTTGAGGGTAGGAGTTGAAACAGTTGTATGTCCGGGATGTGAGGCGTCTAGGCTTCCGTACAAGCGGGGTTGGACTAGAAGACCTCCGAGGTTCCTTCCCAACTTTGTTATTCCTGTTAAGTTGGCTAGACTTGCATCCCGGATGTTCTACTGGAAAATCAATGTTTTTTTTGTGTGTGTTGTGCATTACCCATCAGGCACTGGGGAAGGTGGAAAAAGCACCTTCATCAAACAGATGAGGATTATCCACGGAGTGGGATTCACGGAAGACGAGCGGAAGGACTTTGCGAAAGTGGTGTATCAAAACATCTTCACCTCTATCCAGGCAATCATCAGAGCTATGGAGAGCCTGCAGATTCCTTACGGCCAGGAGGAGAATGCAGTGAGTATCCACATACAGGCAATCCTTGACATTACAACCATTACAATCAGCGGCCGTTTGTACTTACGCCGACAGTGAAAAAAGGGACTTATGAACTGTTTTCACATAGCAGCATTCTCCACAGTCATGTGATCAAAATTAGGACCCATGACAGATTGCAGATAATCAGAGTTGGAAGGGACCTTATAGGTCATCTAGTCCAACCCCCCGCCCAAGCGGGAGACCCTACACCATTTCTGACAGATGGCAGTCCAATCTCTTCTTGAAAGTCTCCAGGGATGAAGCTCCCACAACTTCCAAGGGCAAAGTGTTCCATTGGTTGATTGTTCTCACTATCAGAAAGTTTCTCCTTATTTCCAGGTTAAATCTCTCCTTGTTCAGTTTCCATCCATTATTTCTTGTCTGGCCTACAGGTGCTTTAGACAATAGCTTGACCCCTTCCTCTCTGTGGCAGCCCCTCAAATATTGGAAGACCGCTATCATGTCTCCCCTGGTCCTTCTCTTCACTAGACTAGCCAGGCCCAGTTCCTCAACCGTTTGTTGTATGTTTTAGTCTCCAGTCTCCTAATCATCCTGGTTGCTCTTCTCTGCACTCTTTCTCAATATCTTTCTCAATATCTTTTTATAGTGTGGTGACCAAAACTGGATGTAGTACTCTAGGTGTGGTCTTACTAAGGCTTTATAGAGTGGTATTAGTACCTCACTTGATCTCGATTGTATCCCCCTGTTAATGCAATTTAGGATTGCATTGGCTTTTTTGGCTGCTGTTGCACACGGCTGGCTCCTATTTAGCTGGTTGTCCACTAAGACTCCAAGATCCCTCTCCCGGTTCCTGCTATTGAGCATGGCAACTGCTGTGTGTATTTATGATGGTTGCACTGTCCCCGGGGTCAAGAAATTACCAGTTGCAAGCTTCTGACAAGCGAAGTCAATGGGGGAAGCCAGATTTGCTTCACGGCCTCATGATTCACTTAACAACCTTTGCTTAACAGCTGTGGCGAAAAGGTCATCAGACGGGGGAAAACACACGTCGCAATGGTCTTGTTTAGGAACAGAGATGTTGGGCTGAATTGTGCCCGGGCTCCATCATTAGTTTGCTTTAGAGAGGGGGGGGGGGGGGAGAACTATGGCCCTTTTACGACCTCTGGACTTCAATTCCCAGAATTCCTGGGCTGGGAGTTGAAGTTCCACAAGTCTGTTTTGGTTATTAATGACAAATAGACTATTGAAAGGCTTGGAAAATGCCTTTCTTCTGAGGATTCAATTTTCCTGCTGGGAGAGCTCTGGTGCAAGGATACAGACAACTGCTTGAAAGCTGGATCTTTTTATTTTTCAGAAAGGCGAGAGATAGCAAGAAGTCTGCGTTCCTGGGGCTAGCTAGCTAACTTCGAATAGAAAATTCCTGGCTCTTTATACCTTTTTTCTCCCTTTGTGTGTGAATGTTCGTTTAGTGTTTAATGTTTAGATATTAAAATCCTGTCAGAGTTTAATTTTCGCCAGAAGGCATGCTTAGCGAGGTGCGGAAAATAAACTCTGCGGGGCGGCTTGATTGCCTTATCGGTTCTTTCTTAATCTCTTTTACTTTTATAATGGGTTTTTTTATTTGTTTTCTGGATATCTCCCGTCTGTTTCCTATGTAATTTATTCTGTGTCTTTTGTCTGTTTTGCTGATTTGGCTTGTAAGGGTTTTCTTTTCCTTGTTTCCCTAGCTTTCTTCATCACTTGGCTTTTGTCTAGGGGGCTTCTTTCAATACTTTTTATTAAATTTCTTTTCCTATGCAAGTTTGTTCTATGGCTGGCCTGATGTTCCCCTTGGGCTTTTTCTGCTTGGGTGTCACCACTGTCCTCGTGAAGTTCCCTTTCGACAAGACCACAGGTTGTCCTGAAATCACTTCACACTTCCAGGATCTCTGTCATTCCGTGGGCAGCATTCATGAAAGGGGCCTCCTCTGACTAGGCTTCTAGAATGTTCCTACCCAAAGTTTTCCACTCTGCTCTGAACAGAGTCACAGAATTGGAAGGGGCCTTAGAGGCCTTCTAGTTCAACCCCCTTGCTCAGGCAGGAAACCCTATACCAGTGATGGCTAACCTTTTGGGGGCTCCTGTGCCAAAAATTGTGCATGCGCTTGCACTCTCTGGCTCACGTGCCAGCACCCAGAAGGCAATGTGCCCCCCCCATGTCCCCCATGCCTGCGCATGCAATCCTACCCACCCACCCTGCCGCCCTCTTACCTGCACTGCGCCTCACAGCTGATTTTTGGCCGGTTTGAGGCCTTTTTCGGCCTCCCAAAAGCTCGAGGAAGGCTTCTGCAGGCTTCTACGAGCTTTGTAGGCCAAAATCTAGTCCCGTTTCATCATGTCCTGTTTTTCCACAAATACCGGAAGTGACGAAACGGGCTTAGTTTTTGGCCTGCAGAAGCCTGCAGAAGCCTCCCTCAAACTTTTGGGAGGCCGAAAAAGGCCTCAAACCGGCCGAAAATCAGCTGTGAGGCACGCACACGCCCAGTGTGGTCAGTTTATCTGCAGCTCGCAAGCCAGCACAAATGGCTCTGCGTGCCACCTGTAGCACGCGTGCCCTAGGTTCGCCATCACGGCCCTATACCAAGGGTGTCAAGGTTTCGTTTTCATCGAGGGCTGCATCAGGGTTTTGTTTGACCTTGGGAGGAAGGGGAGGGGGCGCATGGCCAGTTCGACATCATTGTGTTGGAGGCGCCTTTGGCGGCACAAGCACTCTGCCGGTAAAAATGGACTCCCGGGTTCCGTTTGTGGCTGCATGAGGCCCTCCCGGGCTCCATTTTCGCCGGCAGAGGCACCGCAGGCTGGTCCTTCGCTGTTTCCAGGGTGGCCATGCGGGCCAGATCCACAGGGCTGAGCTGCTGAAGGTTCGCAGGGGTTCAGGATAGCCCCTAGCTAAGATTCTGTGCAGTTCAGAGAACCCCCCAAATCCCATTCCTGGCTGGCCCTACCTACCCTGTCCCACACCTCCCAGGGGTCTCCACACAGCCCCTTTTGGATGCAGGTAAGTGCAGGGCCCGCACGGAGGCTCAGGGAGGGGAAAAAATTGGCCTCCTGGGAGTTTGGGAAGGCGGGAAATGGGCCCGTTTCCAGCTTCCAGATGGCCTCCAGTGCCCGGGGTGGCTGGTTTTGCCCTCCTGGAGGCTTGAGGAAAGCCTCCGGAGCCTGGGGAGAGCAAAAATGCCCCCCATCCCACCGTGGTGCAGGAGGTCTACTAGGCCACGCCAACCATGGCCACGCCCACCCAGCAACCGGGCAGCGAACCCTTTGCTAACATTTTTGAAGGCCACCCCTGAGGATCCGGCTCCCGAGCCTTGAGTTTGACACCCCTAACCCTACACCATTTCAGACAAATGGCTGTTCAGTCTCTTCTTAAAAGCCTCCAGTGATGACGCACCCACAACTTCTGAAGTTCCACTGGTTAATTGTCCTCCCTGTCAGGAAATCTCTTCTTAATTCTAGGTTGCTTCTCTTTTTAATGACCTTCCATCTTTATTGCTTCTTGTCCTGCCTTCAGGGGCTTTGGAGAATAGCTTGACTCCCTCTTTTGGGGGGCAGCCCCTCAAATATTGGGAGGCTGCTCTCATGTCACCCTAAGTCCTCCTTCTCCCTAGACTAGACGTACCTGATTCCTCCAACCGCTCTTCATATGCCTCAGAAAACTCTTATTTTCTGTCTCTAGCAAAACGCCCGGCAGCTCCTGAGCGTAGATGCCTATAAAGTGGTCTCCCTGGACCCCCACCACGCCAGGATCATTGGTGGCCTCTGGAAGGATGCCGGCATCAGGACCTGTTATAAGAGGAGAAGCAAATTCCACCTGCTCGATTCGACGTCCTAGTGAGTCCCTTTTTAATCCGGTTCACACTTTGTTTTGGAGCGACCATCGCGTGTTCTTACCTTGGGTTGGTGGTCGAATGTAGAGTTGCAAGGAGGGTCCAAGACCCTACAAACTGTTTTTGGTCCAGTGTGGTGGCCTAGAGGTGGAGCTCTCACCTCACAACCAGGAGCCTGTGAGTTCGATCCTAGGTAGAGGCTAGACTCTCCTGCTCGAGCAGGGGGTTGGACTAGATAACCTCTAAGGTCCCTTCCAACTCTGTTATTCTATGTCATGACCTCTTGGCACCGTAGTGGTGTAAAGATTTGTGTGTTTCCTGTGTGTACGGTGGATGCACGTTAAATATTTCTCCTGTCTAGTCATGTCTGGCTCTAGGCTAGGGGCTGTAATCATCTCTGTTTCTTAGCTGAGGGAGCCAGCGTTGTCCAAAAACATTTCCATGGTCACGTGGCCAGCAACCTGTGTCATTTGGGTCATCATTTCAGATATATTTGCTTACCTAAGCAGAGAAACAGAATGACTTCAGGCAGGGGAAAAAAAAGCAGTGGTATTTCCGACTTCCCGCTGGCTTCCCCATTGACTTTTCCTGTGGGAATCTGGCAAGGAATATTGGAAATTTCCCCTTTCCTTTCCATCCATCCCTTCCATAATATGTCTCTCTGTCTTTATCTCTGTCTCTGCCACTCCTCCCTTCTTCCCTTCCTCTCCCCCAGGAGTAAGTGGCTGCTCCTGGATGGGGGAAAGGAGTGAAGGATTACTAGACAGGCTTGGAAACTGTCACCAAATGTAGAAAACAAAGTTCAGAGGATAATTAGGACTGCAGAAAAAACAATTACTACCAACCTCCCTTCCATCAAGGACCTGTATACTGCATGAGTCAAAAAAAAGGGCTGTGGAAATATTTACAGACCCCTCATATCCTGGACATAAACTGTTTCAACTCCTTCCCTCAAAATGACGTCTATAGAGCCCTGCACACCAGAACAACTAGACACAAGGACATTTTTTTCCCAAACACCATCACTCTGTTAAACAAATAATTCCCTCAACACTGTCCAACTATTTACAAAGTCTGCACTACTATTACTGTTAATCTTCTTATCACTCCTTATCACCCATCCCCTCCCACTTGTGACTGTATGACTGTAACTTTGTCATTTGTATCCTTACGATTTATATGGACTGTTTCCTGGTATGATTTGATTGCTTATTGTACCCTATGACTATTATTAAGTGTTGGACCTGATGATTCTTGACGAATGTCTCTTTTCTTTTATGTACACTGAGAGCATTTGCACCAAGACAAATTCCTTGTGTGTCCAATCACACTTGGCCAATAAAGAATTCTATTCTATTCTATTCTATTCTATTCTATTCTATTCTATTCTATTCTATTCTATTCTATTCTATTAACCGCAGCAATATCATAGCAGCACAGCTGTGGCCAGTAGCACTGAAGCTGACACAACTTTCCCAAATTTCAGGCTGGCTGGGTAATTCTGGGAATTGGTCTACAAATGCAGGCTGGGGAATTCTGGGAATTGAAGTCCACCTATCTTACACTTGCCAAGTTCGGAAGGCACTGTGCTAGAGAAGTGTGTGCATTAATTTTGAGTTACTCTGTCAGTGCATTGTCCAGAGTGACAGGTGTCTCTCTGTTTCAGCTTCCTTTCGAATCTGGACCGCATTGCTTCTGAGGGGTATGTGCCAAGTGCCCAGGATATCTTGAGAACCCGTGTGCCCACGACGGGCATTAACGAGTACTGCTTCTCGATGCAAAAGGTGACGTTAAGGTAAACTGGAAAAAAAAACCACCATTCATCCCAAGTGCTTACAGTATGTTTCATACTGGATTCCTTAAAACAAAGATATAATCGGGATCGGTAGCTATTCAGGTTTATCCTCGACTTACAGCAGTTCATTTAGTGACCATCCAAATTACAACATCACTGAAAAAAATGACTTATGACTGTTTTTCACACTTACGACCGTTGTAGCAACCCCATAAACTCACGTTTGTTTGTTTGTTTGTTCGTTCGTTCGTTCATTCATTTATTATTTATTATTTTTACAACAAAAATAACAAATAAAAACCATCTTTCAGATATAACAGTATGTCGTCCGGGTACGTATATCTTGTGCACATATTAATATTTGCATACATCTCTCATTGAGTTTACATTCACATTATATTCTAGTCAACATTATGTATCATTGTTACATTGTCATTGGATTTTTTTATTTCAGTTTCAAACTATCCTTAAAGCAAATTCTACCTATACTAAATTATATTCATGTTGTAATTTATTGAAAAATAATCAATTATACAGTATCATTATTATTACCATATCCTTCAATTTCTTACTCTACTTTCTAACCATCCATAGAATAAAATGACTCACATTTATGATGGCTGCCGTGTCTCAGGGTCGTGTGATTTCCCCTTCTGGCCAGCAGGGGTGGAAACCAGATTCGCTTAACAACCATGTTACTAATTTAACAACCGCAGCGATTCACTTCACAAATGTAGCAAGAAAAGTCGTAAAATGGGGCAAACCCCACAACTTTCTCGCTTAACAACATCAAATTTGGGCTCATTTGTGGTCGTAAATTGAGAACTACCTGTAGTCCCTTCAGGACCTGTGGACTTCAATTCCCAGAATTCCTGGCTCAGGAATTTGCTCAGCATTGCTGGCTCAGGAATTCTGGGAGTTGAAGTCCATAGGTTGTAAAGGGGCCATAATCAGAATCGAGAGATTAAATATCAGTCATATTTTGAGAGGCTTTGTGTCATTGTGTAATGTGGCAACATTGGACAATAATTTGACTCCTCTCCTCTTTGTAGCAGCCCCTCAAATATTGCAATACTACTATCATGTCACCCCTACTCCTTTTCTCTAATTTCACCATACCCAAATCCTGCAACTGTTCTCCTTATGTTTTCGTCTAACAGACCTTTAATCATCTTAGTTTTGCCAAAGTCTCACTGTCTTTTTTGCAATGTGGTGACCAAAACTGGATGCAATATTCTAAGTGTGGACTTACTAAGGATTTATAAAGTGGTACTAATACTTCGTGCGATTTTTGATTCTGTTCCTCTGTTTTATGCAAACAAGGATTGCATTCGCTTTTTGGGGTGCCCCCCCACACAGCTGGCTCATGGTTAAGTGATAGTCCCCTAGGACTCCAAGGTCCTTCTCACAGTCGCTTTTTTTTTGAGCCAACATTCGTCTATGAAAGAAGTAGAGGATTATCTATATATTTTTTTCATTTCTATTTTTTTTAGGATCGTTGATGTTGGCGGGCAGAAAACCGAACGCCGGAAGTGGATCCACTGTTTCGAAAACGTGATTGCCTTAATCTATTTGGCCTCTCTGAGCGAGTATGACCAGTCACTGGAGGAGAATAATAGCGAAGTAAGGAGCAGTGTTGAGACAGGAATATTTGGAGGAATAGAGGGACCATTAAGGGAGAGGATTATGTATGTCTACATTTTGAGTATTCTGTGTGTGTGTGTGTGCGTGTGCGTTGTATATATTGGGAATTTATATGAGGGGTCCTTGATGCTCCCTGAGCTGGATGGTTTTCTTACAGATGTTTCATTACCCAACTAGGTAACATCATCAGTGCGAAAATTAAGTGGGGTTTACTCTCTGTTTTATAGAAGTGGCTCGCCTGTCAGTGGTAAGCCAGAGCAAGCCACTTGTATATACGCTAAGCGCTTGTAGCTCTCAGTTTACATGCAAGTATACCACTCCCTTCTAGCACTGATGATGTTACCTAGTTGGGTAATGGAACTTATGCAAAGAAACAACCAAACTCAGAGAACACCAAGGACCCCACCTCTTCCTCTTTCTCCTCCCCTTTTTCTCCCCTTCTTCTCCACCACTCCACAAACCTCATTCCCTTCTATCACTGATGATGTTACCTAGTTTGGTAATGAAATGTCTACAAGAAAACACCCAAGCTGCACCAAGGACCCCGTAGTTGTCTTCCTCCTCCTCCTCCTCCTCCTCCTCCTCCTCCTCCTCCTCCCCTCCAAACCTTACTCCCTTCTAGCACTGATGATGTTATCTAGTTTGGTAATGAAATGTCTGCAAGAAAATAACCAAACAGCCAAGCTGTACCAAGGACCGCATAGTCCTTTCCCCATTCCTCCTCCCCCCCCCCCCCGCCCCCCGCTTCTTCTCCACCACTCTGCAAAGCTCACTCCCTTCTAACCCTGATGATGTTACCTAGCTGGGTCATGAGATGTCTGCAAGAAAACCAACAACCTCAGAGAATACCAAGGACCGCACAGTTCAACCCTGAGCTACCAATATTATTTTCTGTCAGAATTTATACATATTATTTCCTGGCCCTCTGATCCACTGAAACGTCCCTCGGTTGTCTCGCTGGGCAAACCGATGTCTGCGGAAAAGGCCTCCAGAACAAACTTCCTAAACCCTACTGTGTGCTCATTCCTGATACATTTTTTTCCTTCTTTTTTCCCTCCCCCCCGTTCCCCCCCTCCCCCACCCGCTCTTTCCTATCAGAACCGAATGAGGGAGAGTTTAGATCTCTTCAGGACAATTCTGGAGCTGCCTTGGTTCTGGAACACCTCCATTATTCTCTTCCTGAACAAAGTGGATATCCTGGAGGAGAAAATCCTCACCTCGGATCTGGCTGCCTATTTCCCCACTTTCCCAGGTAACGTTTCCTGCTTTGGACAGGTGGGCAGCGTGGAGGAACGGTTAGAGGGGGGCTGTCTGCAAAGCGGCAGGTTCTAGAAAAAGGACTGCAAAATTGGTGCAAACTGGAGGCCTGCTTCCCTAATCCAAACCCTCAGCTAAATTATGGGGAAGGTGTTCTTTCATTACTTCAGTTATAGGCAGTCCTCGACTTACGACCGCAAATGGGGCTGGAACTTCCATCGCTAACCAACGTGGTCATTAAGCACGGTCGTTACACCAATCTCTGCAGTCGCTAAGCGGATCATGTTGTTAAACGAATCCACTTCCACCATTGACTTTGCTCGCCAGAAGGCGGATGGGAAGGTCGTAAATGCTGATCACATAACTCCGGGACACTGCAGCCATCATAAATACACGCTGGTTGTTGCCAAATGCCCAAATTTTGATCACATGACTGGAGGTGCTGCTATGGTTATAAGCACAAGGACCAAACCGGTTGTAAATCACTTTTTTTCAGGGCCGTTGTAACTTTGAACCAGTTGCTAAAGGAATTGTGGCAAATCAAAGACTTACCTGTATTAAAGCACTGTCCGGCTGGGAAACTGGTTTGAATCTCTAGAAAACACTTATTATTACAGCTATTATTGTGCTTATTAATGCTTCCAACTAAAGTGATATTTTTGAGGCACCCTGTATTCAGGGGTGGGATTCAAAAATCCCACCAACCGGTTCTCTGCCCAATTGCAGGGTGAGCGTAGCCATGGCGGGCCTGGTCTACCAGAACCTCCGGGACGGCCATTTTTCACCATTCCCAGAGTCCGGAGGCTTCCCTCAGGCCTCTGGGAGAGCTAAAATGGCCTCCCCTGGGCTCTGGAGGCCCTCTGGAAGCCGGAAACAGCCCCATTTCTGGACTTCTGGTACTTCCGGGAGGGCCGTTTTCCCCCCTCTCAGAGCCTCCACGCAGACCTTGAACTTACCTGTATGGAAAATGGGCCACGTGGAGACTCCTGAAAGGGGAGGGGCAGGGTGGGTGGGGCCAGCCAGCCAGTTCAAATACGGGTTCGGCAAACCAGATATAAATGTAACATCTGGTTCGCCCAAACTGGTCCGAACTGGCTGAATACCCCCCCCCCCCCCCCGCCTGTATTTATTGAAAAGGTAAAATCTTTTTCCCCCCCCTCAAAAACCTCTAGGGACGTCACTAAAAATATTTTTCTAAGTTCAGTTTCAGCAATAATACGTTCATCCTCGCCACGTAATGAAAGTTCCAATACATTTTTAATAAAATGAAATCCACTTTTTGTTCATTTTTATCCAATTTAAACCTTTCTTTCAGTTGCTGATAAGTAAACCAATGGCAGGCATAACCTTTTGATTCAAATTCTTCCCTCGGCTTTCGTGTGGGGTCAACGGAATTGAAAGATAAGACTTTAACCATACATCAACCAACCTGGCTCTGACACAATTTATTTTCTAAAGAAAGTTTTCTGGGGCAACACCCAAGGAAGCAACTTCGTAGAGAGTCTTGTTTTATATTTATTCCAAACTCTTAGTATGGCACGTCTAACAAAAACCGCTAAAAATCCATGTAATTTTCAGGACAAAATTGGAAGCATGTATTGCCATAGCTTTCTCTCCCAGAATGTCCAAATTCCTGGTCCAGGCTACATTTGGTGATTTCCTTGTGGTGTCCCATCCGGTGGCTATCCTGGTCTACCAGCCTGCTTAGTTTTTGAGAAAAATAGGGACCACTTTGGTGGGAAGGGAACGGCGTTCCGTGCGGCTTTGGTGTTTAGTCATGCCGGCCACATGACCACGGAGATGTCTTCGGACAACGCTGGCTCTCATTCGGCTTTGTAACGGAGATGAGCACCGCCCGCTAGAACCAGAAACAATTAGCACAGGTGTGCGAGGGGAACCTTTACCTTTAAGGCCAATTAAGTGCTGCCCGCTGGTGGGTCATTCTCTTTTCAAATCTAAGGCCACAAACTTACTGAGAAATAGTGATACGGTTAGTCCTCGACTTACAACAGCTCATTTAGCGGCTGTTTAAAGTTACAAGGGCACTGGAAAAAAAGTGATTTCACGAATCATTTTTCACAGTTACAACTTTTGCAGCATCCCCAAGGAGCCCCACCTGTTCAAAATTCAGATGCTTGGCAACTGGGTCGTATTTATGACTTAACGACGGCAGCGATTCATTTAACCACCGTGGCAAGAAAGGTCGCACAACGGGGGCAAAGCTCACTTAACAAATGTCTCAATTAACTACAGAAATGTTGGGCTCCCTTGTGGTCGTACCTTGAGGACTATCTGTGTAATCTACGGATTAAGTGCTTCTGACTTCCCTAACCTCTATGCATTACCAGGTCGTCTCATCTCATGCCTGGTCTGGGAGGTGATGAAGGCAAGTTTCAGATTCACGTTCCGAATGGAAGGGACCTTGGAGGTCATCTTGCCCAACCCCCCAACAAAGCAGGAGACCTTACACTATTTCTGACAGATGGCAGTCCAGTCTCTTCTTGAAAGCCTCCAGTGATAAAGCTCCCACAACTTCCGAGGGCAACTTCTGTTCCATGGGTTGATTGTTCTGTCAGAAAGTTTCTCCTTGTTTCCAGGTTGAATCTCTCCTTGTTCAGTTTCCATCCATTATTCCTTGTCTGGCCTTCGGGTGCCTTAGAAAACAGCTTGACCCCTTCCTCCTCTCTGTGGCAGCCCCTCAAATATTGGAAGACTGCTATCCTGTCTCCCTTGGTCCTTCTCTTCACTAGACTAGCCAGGCCCAGTTCCTGTAACTGTTCTTCATATGTTTTAGCCTCCAGTCCCCTAATCATCCTGGTTGCTCTTCTCTGCACTTTTTCTAGGGTCTCAACATTTTTTTATAGTGTGATGACCAAAACTGGATGCAGCATTCCAAGAGTGGTCTTACTAAGGCTTTATAGAGTGGTATTAGTACCTCCCTTGATCTTGATCGTATCCCTCTGTTAATGCAATTTAGGATTGCATTGGCTTTTTTGGCTGCCACTGCATACTATTGGCTCATATAGGTTTTCTAGTCTCTTCTCATACCATTTCAGACCAGTAGCTACCCAGTCTCTTCTTGAAAACCTCCAGTGATAGAGCAGGTTTTTTCTTGATTAGTTCCATCCATTACTTGTCTTGCCTTCAGGTGCTTTGCAAAATAAATTGACCCCCTTCTTATTTGTGGCAGCCCCTCACATACTGGAATACTTCTCTTATATCACCCCTAGTCCTTCTTTTCTCTAGATTGGCCATGTCCAGTTCCTGCAACTGTTCTTCATATGTTTTTTTTATCTCCAGGTCTTTAATCATCTTAGTTGCCCTTCTCTGCACTCTTTCCAAAGTCTCAACAACTTTGTGGGGTTATAGCCAAAGAAGGATGTTTAGAGGACATACTGGCTCTGTGGTTAGGGTGCAAATAGGGCCCAACCCTGAGCGATTTCCTGTAGCATTTGAACGAACAAAACACGTTGGTTTGGTGTTAATGTTGGCCAGCCACACCTTTGCTTAGAATTGACACACACCTTTCATCTTCAAGCTGTTGCTGCTTGTAGAGAGTATTTGTCAACCCTGGCCAAGAATTAATTCCCCAGCAAGTCCTTTGCAACTCTATGATCCGTGGAATTCAATTTCCAGCAACCCTTAGCTAGCCAGCCATTAGCTACTTTGCGATTGTGGACTTTGTCTCCCAGAATTCCTCAGCCCTTGGCAGTTTTATGATACCTGTAGAGTATCATAGAGTAGAATAGAGCTGGAAGGGACCTTGGAAGTCTTCTAGTCCAGCTCCCTGCTCAAGCAGGATACTCGTGATGGCGAACCTATGGCATGCGAGCCTCAGGCAAACTTACCTCACTGCGCATGTGCGCGCTTCACAGCTGATTTGGGTGGTGGTGGTTTGAGGCCTTTTTCGGCCTCCAAGAGGCTTGGAAAAAGCCTCTGCAAAGCTTTTCGGGCTGAATTATAGGCCTGTTTTGTCACTTCCTGTAATACCGGAAGTGGTGAAACGGGCCTATAATTCGGCCTGAAAAGCCTTGCAGAGGCTTTTTTCAAGCCTCTTGGAGGCCGAAAAAGGCCTCAAGCCAGCTGAAAAATCAGCTGTGAGACGCAGTGCAGGTAAGGGGGGGTGGGAAAAATTGAGCGCATATGCTCAGGGGGCGTGGGGAGGGAGGCCGCGCATTGCATTCTGGGTGCTGGCAATGGGAGTGCGCTGGTGTGCATGCAATTTTTGGCACAGGAGCCCCCAAAAGTTAGCCACCACTGACCTATACTATTTCAGATAAATGATTGTCTAGTCTCTTCTTAAAAACATCCAGTGATGGAGCTTGTCCTCACTGTTAGGAAGTTTCTCCTTAATTCTCCTTAATTCCATCCATTGTTTCTTGTTCTGCCTTCCGGTGCTTTGGAAAATAAGTTGACCCCGCCCTCTTCATTGTAGTAGCCGCTCAAATATTGAAATCCTGCTATCATGTCACCCCTAATTCTTCTTTTCTTTAGACTAGCCAAACCCAAACCCTGCAGCCGTCCTTCATACGTTTTTAGTCTCCAAGCCGTTGATCATCTTAGCTGCTCTTCTCTGCACTTTTTCCAAAGTCTCAACATCTTTTTTTTTTTGTAGAGATTTCAACTCTCAAAATTCCTCAGTCAGGCACTGGCAACTTTATGATGCGTGGACTTCAACTCCCAGAATTCCCTAGCCAGCTTTCCCCACCACAACTGGCTGAGGAATTCTGGGAGTTGAAGTCCTCCCATCATAAAGGTCTGTAATGAGGAGAGAGTTCTTGGAGCTTTCATAATAACAAATCTGGCTAAAGAGAACTCTGGGACCACAGGTAGACCTCGACTTATGACCGAAATTGAGCCTCAAGGTTCCATGGCTAAGCAAAGCAAAGTTGTTAAGTGAATTCTACCACTTCCTTGCCGCCGTTGTTAAAACGAATCGCTGCGGTTATGAAATGAGTCACGCCGTTGTTAAGTGAATCTTGCCTCCCTATTGAGTTTGCTTGTCAGAAGGTCGCAAAAGGGGATCACGTGACCCCGGGATACTGCAACCCTCTGTCAGGATTCCGGCAGTTACTCCAATTAAATCATGAGCCTCGAGCCCCACTCCCAAAACTAAAAAGGATTTATTAGAAGTTAACATGCCACATTTGCCTGGGTGTAGCCGACTCTGAGATACGTAATTCATTGTCACCCTTGATCCTGCTTTTCCCCTCACCCCTCTGGGTGTATCATCCAACGAAACACTTCCATAGCCAAGAGTCATCAATCATGCTCTCCAATTGGATTTTTGCGCAGCAGAAGCTACAGTCGTCTAATCAGTCTCTGAAGAAAATATGAATGGAATGTACTTTCGATTCCACACTGCCGCCTGTTCTTTGAAAACTCCCCCCCCCTTCTTTCTGTTGACAACTATAAAACATGTATACAAAACGTTTTATGAGTTGACACCGTCATAACTATGAATCGTTTGCCAAGGATCTGAATTTTGATTATGGGACCATGGGGATGCTGCAACGGTTGTAAGCTTGAAAAACAGTCAAAGTCACTTTTTTTTTAGTGCCAAACAGTCCCTAAATGAACGGTTGTAAGTAGAGGACTGCTTGCATTGGATTTGGAAAAGCATTGCTTCTCTTTGGACAGCTGCCAAAGCAGTAAAAGGTTTCTAGCTGCTTTGTTGGTTGCCAAATAGGAGTCGGTAAAAAGGTTGTTGCTTTCTATTTCCCCTTCCATAGCGTCCCGGTGTCCTCTGAGGTTGGTTGTTTTCTTGCAGATGTTTCATCAGAAATGCCCTGATGATGTTACCTAGTTGGGTGATGAAACAACCAACCTCAGAGAGCACCCAGGAACCCGCAGGTCAACCCTGAGCTACAAATATTCCTCTTCCGTTAATTCTCCTTTTTGTGTGGCTTGTATGCCTTCTAGACCAGGGTTGTCAAACTTGATTTCATTGAGGACCCGCATCAGGGTTGTGTTTGAACTCGGGTGGGTGAGTGGGTGGGTGTGGCCAGGGTGGGCGTGCCCAGCTCAATGTCACTCATATCGGGGTTGCCTGTGGTGACCCGAGCGCTCTGCCAGCAAAAAACGGGCTCCCGAGCTCTGTTTTCAGCTACGATGGCCTCCTGGACCCACATCAGTGTTGTGTTTGACCTCAGGGGGGGGGGTTGGGGTGGGTGTGGCCAGGGTGGGCGTGCCCAGCTCGACGTCACTCATGTCGGGGTTGCCTGTGGTGACCTGAGCACTCTGCCAGCAAAAAACGGGCTCCCGAGCTCCGTTTTCGGCTGCAATGGCCTCCTGCATCGGAGCTCCGTTTTCGCTGGCGGAGGCACCACGGGCCAGTCCTTCACTGTTTCCAGAGTGGCCCTGTAGGCCTTGAGTTTGGCACCCCTGGTCTAGAGAAAAACACACGTATCTCCCTGCAATGAAACGGGATGTTGGGAGTCAGAAGGAAGAGCTGCAAGATTAAGCAGTGGTCAAATAAGAGGCCGTTGAGCCTGCAGAAAGAAAAAGGATGAGGCAAATATGACAGAAGGATGCCTTCCTAGTTTCTTGGGCTGTGGAGACAACGGGGAACAGATGTACAGCAGTGGTGGGATTCAAATGGTTTTACCACCAGATCGGTGGGCGTGGCTTTGTGGGCGTGGCTTTGTGGGCATGCTTTGCCTAATGCGCACGCGCAGCTTTCCCCACACCAGCTGAGACCCGCAGCGCCAATCAGCTGAGAGGAGAAAGAAGAGAAAAGCGCAAAGACGGGTGGGAGGGCCAATCCTGCACTTTTCTGTTCTGTCTCCTCTCAGCTGATTGTCGGAGGATTTTTTTACTACCGGTTCGGCTGAACCGGTCCAAACCGGGTAGCATATCACCACTGATGCGTAATAGGTGTATTACTAAATGTCTATGGGGATTCTCAGCCATCCATGGAGATTGGCTCATGTTCCTCCCCAATCTCCTCGCTATCCGAGTCTGCTCCAAGTTCCACTGGCCACTGGTGGGCCACAACAGGACCCTGGGCAATTCACACAACCTCTTCTCCTTCTCCTTTCCCAGGTCCCAAGCAAGACGTTCACGCGGCCAAAGGCTTCATCCTGGAGATGTACAGCGACATCTTCCATCAATTTCTCGATGGCTCTCTTTGTGGCAGTTCCCCTTCTGCCTTCAGACCCCGGTTCCTTTACCACCATTACACCTGCGCCACTGACACGCAGAACATCTGCGCGGTTTTCACCGATATCAAGGACGCCGTTTTGGCAAGCTACCTGGAGGAGTTCAGCTTGGTTTGAAGAAGCCGGCTCCAGGTGCATCACGGAATTGCTGGGCGTGCAATCCAGATGTTGCGTCGGTCATGAGACAACCGGGCTTTCGAGAAGCTGAATTCACAAGGGAGCATTCTTGTTGTGGGGTGCCAGGGTGGGAAAAGTTACTTTGTCATATCCTTGACTCTGTCTTCCCGTGAGAATCTTGGATGGAATCTGGTTTCTCACCGCTGGGAAGGATTTTTTATTTTGAAATAACATTGCAGCTGCACCACTGGACAGAAGATGTACAACTTCACAGACTAACAGAGTTGGAAGGGACCTCGGAGGTCATCTAGTCCAAACCCCACCCTCCTGGTCGAGCAGGAAACCCCGACACCATTTCCAAACGAACGGCTTCCAATCTCTTCTTAAAAGTGATGAAGCATCCACAACTTTTGTAGGCAAATGGTTTCACTGATGAATTGATTAAAAGAATCAGTGGGATCAATGATCAACTGATTAAAGCCTTAGTAAGGCCACACCTGGAATATTGCATCCGGTTTTGGTCATTACATGACAAAAAAGGTGTTGGGCCTTTTAAAAAAAAATGCAAAGAGCAACTAAGATGATTAAAGTCACGGAGACTAAAACATATGAAGAACGGTTGCAGGATTTGGGTATGTCTAGTCTAGAGAAAAGAAGGACTAGGGGGGGCATGATATTTTAGTATTTGAGGGGCTGCCACAACGAAGATTATTATTTTCCAAATTATTTTCCAAAGCACCTGAAGGCAGGACAAGAAACAACGGATGGAAACTAACCAAGGTGAGAAGCAACCTGAAATTAAGGAGAAACTTCCTAACGGTGAGAACAATTAGCCAGTGGAATATCTTGCCTTTAGAAGTTATGGGTGCTCCATCACTGGGGCTGGACTAGAAAACCTCCAAGGTCCCTTCCAAACTCCATTCTGAATGACTGATTGAATTGTTCTCACCCTTAGGAGAAATTTCTCCTTAGTTGTAGCTTGGTCCTCTCCTTTGTTAGGGCAGCCTCCTCTTACCAGAACTAAAACGTTGTGAGAGTAGACAGAAAGATAAAATTTGACCCCTGACGGGAAGGAGAACTTGAACAAGCAAGTCGAAGAGATAAGGAAGCCAACTCTGAAACAACAAGTGGAGATAAGAAAGTTAACTCACAGTGTCCCAGCGCTGAACCCAGCACTGTCAAAAGGCAGCTGAAGTCATGCAGGGTGCAATGTGTGACCAAACGCAGCTATCACAAGATGAAAATGAAGGCTGGGCTGAGGGCTGGTGAGAAAGCTACACAACCTAAAGCTTATGTAGATAATAATGTGGATTATGTATGTGTGTACGTATATGAATGTAGTCCTTGACCAGCTACAACTATTTGTTTCGTGCCGTTCACGTTTACAACAACACTGAACAAAAGTGACTTGTGACCGTTTTTCACCCTTGCTGCATCCCTACAGTCAAGTGATCAAAATTCAGGCCCTTGGCAAATGGTCCGTTTTTATAACAGTGCCCTGGGGATCATGTGGTCCTTTGGGATCGTCTGACAAGCAATGTGGAAGCCAGATTCACTTTCCATCCATGATACAAACTTAACAGCTGCAGGGACTCACATAACCGTAGCAAGAAAGGCCGTATCTACAGCGGATGTAAGGATAATTTGCCGATTATATGCTCCTGTCTTCTCCAAACTCCATACATCATCTGGCAGGCAGGTGCAAGTGTGTGTGTAGGAAATGCTTACACAATTGCAGTTAATAAAACTTTTGTAGGTTAACAGAGTCCTTCTGTGTTTTGGGTGTTACCTTGAGCAATTCATTAGGGGCGGGGGAAGGAGCAGGAAGAGGAGGAAGGGGAGAGGAGGAGAGGGAGGGGAAGGGAGAAGGAGGGCAGAGAGGAGAGTGAGGGGGAGAGAAGGAAGGAGGAGAGGGGGAGAAGAGGGAGGAGGAAGAAGAGAGGAGGAGAAGAGAAGAGGGGAGGAGGAAGAGGAGGAGGTGAGGGAGAGGAGAGAGAGAGGAGGGGAGGTAGAGGAAAAAGAAGAGGTAGAGAGGAGAAGAGAGGGAAGAGGAGGAGAGAGGGAGAGAGGGGAGGAGGAAGAAGAGAGTGAGGGGGAGAGGAGAGAAGTGGAGGAGAGGAAGAAGAGTGGGAGGAGAAAGGAGGAAGGTGAGGGAGAGGACAGGAGAGGAGAGTCTTGGCTTAAAAGACAGAATGGGCAACACAGTGTAAAGAGTTGGGGCAGTTATGGGCTCAGGGAAGTGACTTCAGATATGGATGGAAGACAAATTGTCCAGAGTCCATGTCGGTCTTTCTCAAACTTGACAGCTTTAAGATGTGTGAACATCAACTCCCAGAATTTCCCAGCCAGCCATTCCTGACCAGAGAATTCTGGGAGTTGAAGTCTTCACACCTCTTAAAGTTGCTACCCAGAAAACAGGCCTCTGCGCACCAAAACATTCCACCGAGTATAGTATACGTTAGCAAGGGTGCTTATATAAGACTTATATACTGCTTCACGGTGCTTTACAGCCCCCTCTAAGCGGTTTACAAACTCAGCCTATGGCCCCCAACGATCTGCTGCTGCCTTTATTTTTATCTTTATTTTTTTATTTTTTTGCGCAAAAATTTTAAAAGGGAAGGAGGAGAAATTGCAAGGCCTGCCTCTCAGGCAGCGAAAGCAGGTTTAAAGAGGGAATTGCTCCGGGTTTCTTGGTTCTCACGCATTCGATGTCATGATGTGCCTGATCCAAGGAAGGAAGTCGGCTATGCGGGAATAAACGCCTGGAGGGATTCGGTTGCCATAGGAAACGATGCCTTCCACCACTCCTTTGCAAACCATAGGACCTCCGGAATCTCCCTGAGGAAAAAAGGAAAGTAAAGCCAAAAAAAAAAAAAAAACCTGGAACAGGAGGCTTAGACTGGATTTCTGCAAAAGTGGTTCTCCTCAGGTACCAGGTGTTGGAAACCTCTCCCCTCACTGGCCTCGAGAATGAAATATTTTGGGGAATATTAAAAAGAGGCAGAATATTATATTTCCCCAAAGGAGAAATGGAGAAACATGTTTTTTTTTAATTTTATTTTATCTAAAAAAATTATTTCATTGTCTAAAGCAGGCTTGTCCAACCCGCGGCCCATGGGCCGCATGCGGCCCAGGTCGCCTCGTAATGCGGCCCAGTGCCCACCCCAACCTTCGTGCCAGAGCCAGTGAGGAGGAGGAGGAGAGGCAGGCGTGAGGCGGGGCGAGGCGAGGGCCATGCCAAGCAGCAACAGAAAAGGCGGGCGCCGTCAGAGCGCCACCTTCTGCTGTTGCCGCCGCCGCCGCTTCTGCCCCCGCCGCCACTGCTGCTTCTGCCTTCCAGTCCTGCTGCATCCAGCCGGGCCATTTGCAGGAGGAGAGGTAGGCACGAGGCGGGCGAGCTTTCTTCCTCCCCTCCCGCAAAATTTGGCCGGAAAATAAACCGTGATAAACCGTGATAAAAAAAACGTGATAAAAAAAATAATGTTTAATAAATAATTAATAATAAATAATAAAAGCATCTCACTAACTTCATTTCCAAATAAATTTAATATGTTAACTATGTTTTCTATGGTTTTTTGGGATGATCAGGTATCGTTACTGTTATTTTATTTTATGTGCGGCCCAAACCAAATTTTCATCTTCTAATGTGGCCCAGGGAAGGTGAAAAGTTGGACACCCCTGGTCTAAAGTCACAATGATAAATATGTTTGATCGCTACATTCAGTATCTCATTCGAAGAGCGAGCCATGCTTGTAGGGAGTAGAAACTGAACGTGCGTTTGATTAACCACAGTTGTAAACTGGAAAACCACAGTTGTAAACTGATGGCAATGACTGTGTTTTCTATTAGGAGAAAAGTCAAGGAGGGAGAAACAGGCTACCTACCTGACACGCTGGATTCATAGGGGTATTAAAACGCATTCTCTAGAGCCGTGTTTCTCAACCGTGGCAACCCCAAGAGGTGTGGACTTCAACTCCCAGAACTCCCCAGGGTTTGGCTGGGGAATTCTGGGAGTTGAAGTCCACAGATTCCAAAGTTGCCAAGGTTGAGAAACACGTTCTTAAAGGCAGAAAGCAGACCCAGTCTTTCTTAATAGCCTCCCGCGGATGCCTGAAGAGTTTAGAGATGGACATTTTGAGCCCGTTAAGAAAAACTGGGCCAGCCTATTAACAAATAAAACACCTTCAGTTCCAGCTGAGGAGATTAAGAAGGACAGGAGGTGACCTTTAGGACATAATAGGATTAATCCACCACCATTAGAATAGCAATTTCCTTCCCCCCCCTCCTCTCCCCTTCCTCTTTCTCCTCTTCCTCTCTTTCTCTCCCCTCCCCTCCTCTCCTCCTCCTCCTCCTCCTCCTCCTCCTCCTCCTCCTCCTCAGGCTCATTACATTGCACAACCCCCTGCAACATCTCAGAACCCTATAAAAAAATCCACGTATTCCTCAAACCAATTTATCAGCTGTCCCAGAACAACATGCTGTTGTTGGTTCCGCTCATCAACAAACCTCCTTTCCTTGCAGCCAGTCAGCCTCCATTTAATTTCCAGCTTCAATCTCCCAGTTTAGAACTGGACCAGATTTTTCTTCTAACACAGGGATTGGGACTCCCATCATCCCCTGCCAGTCCTTTAGGACATGAGATGGAAGTAGGTAGTTCATCCCCTTTTGGAAGGCAGCAGGCCAAGGACACCGGAGGATGATAGCGCTAAGCATGATCCCCAGGAATCTGATAGGGCTGGATGTTTACATTTATACCTTACTCCATAACATGAGGACTAGCACCTTTCTGAGATTTTAAGGGATCAGGGCCTAGCTAAACGTGGAATGTTTACTCGGTGTGCAAATAGCTTCGGTTTTATTCCTCAGCTTCTTCAATCAGTCTCACTTTTAAGTAAAGGTAGTCCTTGTCTTACGTCCACAACTGAGCCCCAAATTTCTGTTGCTAAGTGAAACATTTGTTAAATGAGTTTTGCCCCATTGAAGACCTTCTAAGGTGGGACTAGAACTCTCCATCTCCTAGTGATTGGCCCAAAGTCAGTCAATCAGCTTTCAAACTTAAACTGGCACTGGAACCACCTCTTGATGATCGGTCTAAAATCACCCAGCCAGCTTTCATGCTTAAGGCGGGACTAGAACTCTCCATC
>NW_020770218.1:0-27668 GCF_900518735.1 Pseudonaja textilis
GATGGAGAGTTCTAGTCCCGCCTTAAGCATGAAAGCTGGCTGGGTGATTTTAGACCGATCATCAAGAGGTGGTTCCAGTGCCAGTTTAAGTTTGAAAGCTGATTGACTGACTTTGGGCCAATCACTAGGAGATGGAGAGTTCTAGTCCCACCTTAGAAGGTCTTCAATGGGGCAAAACTCATTTAACAAATGTTTCACTTAGCAACAGAAATTTGGGGCTCAGTTGTGGACGTAAGACAAGGACTACCTTTACTTAAAAGTGAGACTGATTGAAGAAGCTGAGGAATAAAACCGAAGCTATTTGCACACCGAGTAAACATTCCACGTTTAGCTAGGCCCTGATCCCTTAAAATCTCAGAAAGGTGCTAGTCCTCATGTTATGGAGTAAGGTATAAATGTAAACATCCAGCCCTATCAGATTCCTGGGGATCATGCTTAGCGCTATCATCCTCCGGTGTCCTTGGCCTGCTGCCTTCCAAAAGGGGATGAACTACCTACTTCCATCTCATGTCCTAAAGGACTGGCAGGGGATGATGGGAGTCCCAATCCCTGTGTTAGAAGAAAAATCTGGTCCAGTTCTAAACTGGGAGATTGAAGCTGGAAATTAAATGGAGGCTGACTGGCTGCAAGGAAAGGAGGTTTGTTGATGAGCGGAACCAACAACAGCATGTTGTTCTGGGACAGCTGATAAATTGGTTTGAGGAATACGTGGATTTTTTTATAGGGTTCTGAGATGTTGCAGGGGGTTGTGCAATGTAATGAGCCTGAGGAGGAGGAGGAGGAGGAGGAGGAGGAGGAGGAGGAGGAGAGGAGGGGAGGGGAGAGAAAGAGAGGAAGAGGAGAAAGAGGAAGGGGAGAGGAGGGGGGGGAAGGAAATTGCTATTCTAATGGTGGTGGATTAATCCTATTATGTCCTAAAGGTCACCTCCTGTCCTTCTTAATCTCCTCAGCTGGAACTGAAGGTGTTTTATTTGTTAATAGGCTGGCCCAGTTTTTCTTAACGGGCTCAAAATGTCCATCTCTAAACTCTTCAGGCATCCGCGGGAGGCTATTAAGAAAGACTGGGTCTGCTTTCTGCCTTTAAGAACGTGTTTCTCAACCTTGGCAACTTTGGAATCTGTGGACTTCAACTCCCAGAATTCCCCAGCCAAACCCTGGGGAGTTCTGGGAGTTGAAGTCCACACCTCTTGGGGTTGCCACGGTTGAGAAACACGGCTCTAGAGAATGCGTTTTAATACCCCTATGAATCCAGCGTGTCAGGTAGGTAGCCTGTTTCTCCCTCCTTGACTTTTCTCCTAATAGAAAACACAGTCATTGCCATCAGTTTACAACTGTGGTTTTCCAGTTTACAACTGTGGTTAATCAAACGCACGTTCAGTTTCTACTCCCTACAAGCATGGCTCGCTCTTCGAATGAGATACTGAATGTAGCGATCAAACATATTTATCATTGTGACTTTAGACCAGGGGTGTCCAACTTTTCACCTTCCCTGGGCCACATTAGAAGATGAAAATTTGGTTTGGGCCGCACATAAAATAAAATAACAGTAACGATACCTGATCATCCCAAAAAACCATAGAAAACATAGTTAACATATTAAATTTATTTGGAAATGAAGTTAGTGAGATGCTTTTATTATTTATTATTAATTATTTATTAAACATTATTTTTTTTATCACGTTTTTTTTATCACGGTTTATCACGGTTTATTTTCCGGCCAAATTTTGCGGGAGGGGAGGAAGAAAGCTCGCCCGCCTCGTGCCTACCTCTCCTCCTGCAAATGGCCCGGCTGGATGCAGCAGGACTGGAAGGCAGAAGCAGCAGTGGCGGCGGGGGCAGAAGCGGCGGCGGCGGCAACAGCAGAAGGTGGCGCTCTGACGGCGCCCGCCTTTTCTGTTGCTGCTTGGCATGGCCCTCGCCTCGCCCCGCCTCACGCCTGCCTCTCCTCCTCCTCCTCACTGGCTCTGGCACGAAGGTTGGGGTGGGCACTGGGCCGCATTACGAGGCGACCTGGGCCGCATGCGGCCCATGGGCCGCGGGTTGGACAAGCCTGCTTTAGACAATGAAATAATTTTTTTAGATAAAATAAAATTAAAAAAAAACATGTTTCTCCATTTCTCCTTTGGGGAAATATAATATTCTGCCTCTTTTTAATATTCCCCAAAATATTTCATTCTCGAGGCCAGTGAGGGGAGAGGTTTCCAACACCTGGTACCTGAGGAGAACCACTTTTGCAGAAATCCAGTCTAAGCCTCCTGTTCCAGGTTTTTTTTTTTTTTTTGGCTTTACTTTCCTTTTTTCCTCAGGGAGATTCCGGAGGTCCTATGGTTTGCAAAGGAGTGGTGGAAGGCATCGTTTCCTATGGCAACCGAATCCCTCCAGGCGTTTATTCCCGCATAGCCGACTTCCTTCCTTGGATCAGGCACATCATGACATCGAATGCGTGAGAACCAAGAAACCCGGAGCAATTCCCTCTTTAAACCTGCTTTCGCTGCCTGAGAGGCAGGCCTTGCAATTTCTCCTCCTTCCCTTTTAAAATTTTTGCGCAAAAAAATAAAAAAATAAAGATAAAAATAAAGGCAGCAGCAGATCGTTGGGGGCCATAGGCTGAGTTTGTAAACCGCTTAGAGGGGGCTGTAAAGCACCGTGAAGCAGTATATAAGTCTTATATAAGCACCCTTGCTAACGTATACTATACTCGGTGGAATGTTTTGGTGCGCAGAGGCCTGTTTTCTGGGTAGCAACTTTAAGAGGTGTGAAGACTTCAACTCCCAGAATTCTCTGGTCAGGAATGGCTGGCTGGGAAATTCTGGGAGTTGATGTTCACACATCTTAAAGCTGTCAAGTTTGAGAAAGACCGACATGGACTCTGGACAATTTGTCTTCCATCCATATCTGAAGTCACTTCCCTGAGCCCATAACTGCCCCAACTCTTTACACTGTGTTGCCCATTCTGTCTTTTAAGCCAAGACTCTCCTCTCCTGTCCTCTCCCTCACCTTCCTCCTTTCTCCTCCCACTCTTCTTCCTCTCCTCCACTTCTCTCCTCTCCCCCTCACTCTCTTCTTCCTCCTCCCCTCTCTCCCTCTCTCCTCCTCTTCCCTCTCTTCTCCTCTCTACCTCTTCTTTTTCCTCTACCTCCCCTCCTCTCTCTCTCCTCTCCCTCACCTCCTCCTCTTCCTCCTCCCCTCTTCTCTTCTCCTCCTCTCTTCTTCCTCCTCCCTCTTCTCCCCCTCTCCTCCTTCCTTCTCTCCCCCTCACTCTCCTCTCTGCCCTCCTTCTCCCTTCCCCTCCCTCTCCTCCTCTCCCCTTCCTCCTCTTCCTGCTCCTTCCCCCGCCCCTAATGAATTGCTCAAGGTAACACCCAAAACACAGAAGGACTCTGTTAACCTACAAAAGTTTTATTAACTGCAATTGTGTAAGCATTTCCTACACACACACTTGCACCTGCCTGCCAGATGATGTATGGAGTTTGGAGAAGACAGGAGCATATAATCGGCAAATTATCCTTACATCCGCTGTAGATACGGCCTTTCTTGCTACGGTTATGTGAGTCCCTGCAGCTGTTAAGTTTGTATCATGGATGGAAAGTGAATCTGGCTTCCACATTGCTTGTCAGACGATCCCAAAGGACCACATGATCCCCAGGGCACTGTTATAAAAACGGACCATTTGCCAAGGGCCTGAATTTTGATCACTTGACTGTAGGGATGCAGCAAGGGTGAAAAACGGTCACAAGTCACTTTTGTTCAGTGTTGTTGTAAACGTGAACGGCACGAAACAAATAGTTGTAGCTGGTCAAGGACTACATTCATATACGTACACACATACATAATCCACATTATTATCTACATAAGCTTTAGGTTGTGTAGCTTTCTCACCAGCCCTCAGCCCAGCCTTCATTTTCATCTTGTGATAGCTGCGTTTGGTCACACATTGCACCCTGCATGACTTCAGCTGCCTTTTGACAGTGCTGGGTTCAGCGCTGGGACACTGTGAGTTAACTTTCTTATCTCCACTTGTTGTTTCAGAGTTGGCTTCCTTATCTCTTCGACTTGCTTGTTCAAGTTCTCCTTCCCGTCAGGGGTCAAATTTTATCTTTCTGTCTACTCTCACAACGTTTTAGTTCTGGTAAGAGGAGGCTGCCCTAACAAAGGAGAGGACCAAGCTACAACTAAGGAGAAATTTCTCCTAAGGGTGAGAACAATTCAATCAGTCATTCAGAATGGAGTTTGGAAGGGACCTTGGAGGTTTTCTAGTCCAGCCCCAGTGATGGAGCACCCATAACTTCTAAAGGCAAGATATTCCACTGGCTAATTGTTCTCACCGTTAGGAAGTTTCTCCTTAATTTCAGGTTGCTTCTCACCTTGGTTAGTTTCCATCCGTTGTTTCTTGTCCTGCCTTCAGGTGCTTTGGAAAATAATTTGGAAAATAATAATCTTCGTTGTGGCAGCCCCTCAAATACTAAAATATCATGCCCCCCCTAGTCCTTCTTTTCTCTAGACTAGACATACCCAAATCCTGCAACCGTTCTTCATATGTTTTAGTCTCCGTGACTTTAATCATCTTAGTTGCTCTTTGCATTTTTTTTTAAAAGGCCCAACACCTTTTTTGTCATGTAATGACCAAAACCGGATGCAATATTCCAGGTGTGGCCTTACTAAGGCTTTAATCAGTTGATCATTGATCCCACTGATTCTTTTAATCAATTCATCAGTGAAACCATTTGCCTACAAAAGTTGTGGATGCTTCATCACTTTTAAGAAGAGATTGGAAGCCGTTCGTTTGGAAATGGTGTCGGGGTTTCCTGCTCGACCAGGAGGGTGGGGTTTGGACTAGATGACCTCCGAGGTCCCTTCCAACTCTGTTAGTCTGTGAAGTTGTACATCTTCTGTCCAGTGGTGCAGCTGCAATGTTATTTCAAAATAAAAAATCCTTCCCAGCGGTGAGAAACCAGATTCCATCCAAGATTCTCACGGGAAGACAGAGTCAAGGATATGACAAAGTAACTTTTCCCACCCTGGCACCCCACAACAAGAATGCTCCCTTGTGAATTCAGCTTCTCGAAAGCCCGGTTGTCTCATGACCGACGCAACATCTGGATTGCACGCCCAGCAATTCCGTGATGCACCTGGAGCCGGCTTCTTCAAACCAAGCTGAACTCCTCCAGGTAGCTTGCCAAAACGGCGTCCTTGATATCGGTGAAAACCGCGCAGATGTTCTGCGTGTCAGTGGCGCAGGTGTAATGGTGGTAAAGGAACCGGGGTCTGAAGGCAGAAGGGGAACTGCCACAAAGAGAGCCATCGAGAAATTGATGGAAGATGTCGCTGTACATCTCCAGGATGAAGCCTTTGGCCGCGTGAACGTCTTGCTTGGGACCTGGGAAAGGAGAAGGAGAAGAGGTTGTGTGAATTGCCCAGGGTCCTGTTGTGGCCCACCAGTGGCCAGTGGAACTTGGAGCAGACTCGGATAGCGAGGAGATTGGGGAGGAACATGAGCCAATCTCCATGGATGGCTGAGAATCCCCATAGACATTTAGTAATACACCTATTACGCATCAGTGGTGATATGCTACCCGGTTTGGACCGGTTCAGCCGAACCGGTAGTAAAAAAATCCTCCGACAATCAGCTGAGAGGAGACAGAACAGAAAAGTGCAGGATTGGCCCTCCCACCCGTCTTTGCGCTTTTCTCTTCTTTCTCCTCTCAGCTGATTGGCGCTGCGGGTCTCAGCTGGTGTGGGGAAAGCTGCGCGTGCGCATTAGGCAAAGCATGCCCACAAAGCCACGCCCACAAAGCCACGCCCACCGATCTGGTGGTAAAACCATTTGAATCCCACCACTGCTGTACATCTGTTCCCCGTTGTCTCCACAGCCCAAGAAACTAGGAAGGCATCCTTCTGTCATATTTGCCTCATCCTTTTTCTTTCTGCAGGCTCAACGGCCTCTTATTTGACCACTGCTTAATCTTGCAGCTCTTCCTTCTGACTCCCAACATCCCGTTTCATTGCAGGGAGATACGTGTGTTTTTCTCTAGACCAGGGGTGCCAAACTCAAGGCCTACAGGGCCACTCTGGAAACAGTGAAGGACTGGCCCGTGGTGCCTCCGCCAGCGAAAACGGAGCTCCGATGCAGGAGGCCATTGCAGCCGAAAACGGAGCTCGGGAGCCCGTTTTTTGCTGGCAGAGTGCTCAGGTCACCACAGGCAACCCCGACATGAGTGACGTCGAGCTGGGCACGCCCACCCTGGCCACACCCACCCCAACCCCCCCCCCTGAGGTCAAACACAACACTGATGTGGGTCCAGGAGGCCATCGTAGCTGAAAACAGAGCTCGGGAGCCCGTTTTTTGCTGGCAGAGCGCTCGGGTCACCACAGGCAACCCCGATATGAGTGACATTGAGCTGGGCACGCCCACCCTGGCCACACCCACCCACTCACCCACCCGAGTTCAAACACAACCCTGATGCGGGTCCTCAATGAAATCAAGTTTGACAACCCTGGTCTAGAAGGCATACAAGCCACACAAAAAGGAGAATTAACGGAAGAGGAATATTTGTAGCTCAGGGTTGACCTGCGGGTTCCTGGGTGCTCTCTGAGGTTGGTTGTTTCATCACCCAACTAGGTAACATCATCAGGGCATTTCTGATGAAACATCTGCAAGAAAACAACCAACCTCAGAGGACACCGGGACGCTATGGAAGGGGAAATAGAAAGCAACAACCTTTTTACCGACTCCTATTTGGCAACCAACAAAGCAGCTAGAAACCTTTTACTGCTTTGGCAGCTGTCCAAAGAGAAGCAATGCTTTTCCAAATCCAATGCAAGCAGTCCTCTACTTACAACCGTTCATTTAGGGACTGTTTGGCACTAAAAAAAAAGTGACTTTGACTGTTTTTCAAGCTTACAACCGTTGCAGCATCCCCATGGTCCCATAATCAAAATTCAGATCCTTGGCAAACGATTCATAGTTATGACGGTGTCAACTCATAAAACGTTTTGTATACATGTTTTATAGTTGTCAACAGAAAGAAGGGGGGGGGAGTTTTCAAAGAACAGGCGGCAGTGTGGAATCGAAAGTACATTCCATTCATATTTTCTTCAGAGACTGATTAGACGACTGTAGCTTCTGCTGCGCAAAAATCCAATTGGAGAGCATGATTGATGACTCTTGGCTATGGAAGTGTTTCGTTGGATGATACACCCAGAGGGGTGAGGGGAAAAGCAGGATCAAGGGTGACAATGAATTACGTATCTCAGAGTCGGCTACACCCAGGCAAATGTGGCATGTTAACTTCTAATAAATCCTTTTTAGTTTTGGGAGTGGGGCTCGAGGCTCATGATTTAATTGGAGTAACTGCCGGAATCCTGACAGAGGGTTGCAGTATCCCGGGGTCACGTGATCCCCTTTTGCGACCTTCTGACAAGCAAACTCAATAGGGAGGCAAGATTCACTTAACAACGGCGTGACTCATTTCATAACCGCAGCGATTCGTTTTAACAACGGCGGCAAGGAAGTGGTAGAATTCACTTAACAACTTTGCTTTGCTTAGCCATGGAACCTTGAGGCTCAATTTCGGTCATAAGTCGAGGTCTACCTGTGGTCCCAGAGTTCTCTTTAGCCAGATTTGTTATTATGAAAGCTCCAAGAACTCTCTCCTCATTACAGACCTTTATGATGGGAGGACTTCAACTCCCAGAATTCCTCAGCCAGTTGTGGTGGGGAAAGCTGGCTAGGGAATTCTGGGAGTTGAAGTCCACGCATCATAAAGTTGCCAGTGCCTGACTGAGGAATTTTGAGAGTTGAAATCTCTACAAAAAAAAAAAGATGTTGAGACTTTGGAAAAAGTGCAGAGAAGAGCAGCTAAGATGATCAACGGCTTGGAGACTAAAAACGTATGAAGGACGGCTGCAGGGTTTGGGTTTGGCTAGTCTAAAGAAAAGAAGAATTAGGGGTGACATGATAGCAGGATTTCAATATTTGAGCGGCTACTACAATGAAGAGGGCGGGGTCAACTTATTTTCCAAAGCACCGGAAGGCAGAACAAGAAACAATGGATGGAATTAAGGAGAATTAAGGAGAAACTTCCTAACAGTGAGGACAAGCTCCATCACTGGATGTTTTTAAGAAGAGACTAGACAATCATTTATCTGAAATAGTATAGGTCAGTGGTGGCTAACTTTTGGGGGCTCCTGTGCCAAAAATTGCATGCACACCAGCGCACTCCCATTGCCAGCACCCAGAATGCAATGCGCGGCCTCCCTCCCCACGCCCCCTGAGCATATGCGCTCAATTTTTCCCACCCCCCCTTACCTGCACTGCGTCTCACAGCTGATTTTTCAGCTGGCTTGAGGCCTTTTTCGGCCTCCAAGAGGCTTGAAAAAAGCCTCTGCAAGGCTTTTCAGGCCGAATTATAGGCCCGTTTCACCACTTCCGGTATTACAGGAAGTGACAAAACAGGCCTATAATTCAGCCCGAAAAGCTTTGCAGAGGCTTTTTCCAAGCCTCTTGGAGGCCGAAAAAGGCCTCAAACCACCACCACCCAAATCAGCTGTGAAGCGCGCACATGCGCAGTGAGGTAAGTTTGCCTGAGGCTCGCATGCCATAGGTTCGCCATCACGAGTATCCTGCTTGAGCAGGGAGCTGGACTAGAAGACTTCCAAGGTCCCTTCCAGCTCTATTCTACTCTATGATACTCTACAGGTATCATAAAACTGCCAAGGGCTGAGGAATTCTGGGAGACAAAGTCCACAATCGCAAAGTAGCTAATGGCTGGCTAGCTAAGGGTTGCTGGAAATTGAATTCCACGGATCATAGAGTTGCAAAGGACTTGCTGGGGAATTAATTCTTGGCCAGGGTTGACAAATACTCTCTACAAGCAGCAACAGCTTGAAGATGAAAGGTGTGTGTCAATTCTAAGCAAAGGTGTGGCTGGCCAACATTAACACCAAACCAACGTGTTTTGTTCGTTCAAATGCTACAGGAAATCGCTCAGGGTTGGGCCCTATTTGCACCCTAACCACAGAGCCAGTATGTCCTCTAAACATCCTTCTTTGGCTATAACCCCACAAAGTTGTTGAGACTTTGGAAAGAGTGCAGAGAAGGGCAACTAAGATGATTAAAGACCTGGAGATAAAAAAAACATATGAAGAACAGTTGCAGGAACTGGACATGGCCAATCTAGAGAAAAGAAGGACTAGGGGTGATATAAGAGAAGTATTCCAGTATGTGAGGGGCTGCCACAAATAAGAAGGGGGTCAATTTATTTTGCAAAGCACCTGAAGGCAAGACAAGTAATGGATGGAACTAATCAAGAAAAAACCTGCTCTATCACTGGAGGTTTTCAAGAAGAGACTGGGTAGCTACTGGTCTGAAATGGTATGAGAAGAGACTAGAAAACCTATATGAGCCAATAGTATGCAGTGGCAGCCAAAAAAGCCAATGCAATCCTAAATTGCATTAACAGAGGGATACGATCAAGATCAAGGGAGGTACTAATACCACTCTATAAAGCCTTAGTAAGACCACTCTTGGAATGCTGCATCCAGTTTTGGTCATCACACTATAAAAAAATGTTGAGACCCTAGAAAAAGTGCAGAGAAGAGCAACCAGGATGATTAGGGGACTGGAGGCTAAAACATATGAAGAACAGTTACAGGAACTGGGCCTGGCTAGTCTAGTGAAGAGAAGGACCAAGGGAGACAGGATAGCAGTCTTCCAATATTTGAGGGGCTGCCACAGAGAGGAGGAAGGGGTCAAGCTGTTTTCTAAGGCACCCGAAGGCCAGACAAGGAATAATGGATGGAAACTGAACAAGGAGAGATTCAACCTGGAAACAAGGAGAAACTTTCTGACAGAACAATCAACCCATGGAACAGAAGTTGCCCTCGGAAGTTGTGGGAGCTTTATCACTGGAGGCTTTCAAGAAGAGACTGGACTGCCATCTGTCAGAAATAGTGTAAGGTCTCCTGCTTTGTTGGGGGGTTGGGCAAGATGACCTCCAAGGTCCCTTCCATTCGGAACGTGAATCTGAAACTTGCCTTCATCACCTCCCAGACCAGGCATGAGATGAGACGACCTGGTAATGCATAGAGGTTAGGGAAGTCAGAAGCACTTAATCCGTAGATTACACAGATAGTCCTCAAGGTACGACCACAAGGGAGCCCAACATTTCTGTAGTTAATTGAGACATTTGTTAAGTGAGCTTTGCCCCCGTTGTGCGACCTTTCTTGCCACGGTGGTTAAATGAATCGCTGCCGTCGTTAAGTCATAAATACGACCCAGTTGCCAAGCATCTGAATTTTGAACAGGTGGGGCTCCTTGGGGATGCTGCAAAAGTTGTAACTGTGAAAAATGATTCGTGAAATCACTTTTTTTCCAGTGCCCTTGTAACTTTAAACAGCCGCTAAATGAGCTGTTGTAAGTCGAGGACTAACCGTATCACTATTTCTCAGTAAGTTTGTGGCCTTAGATTTGAAAAGAGAATGACCCACCAGCGGGCAGCACTTAATTGGCCTTAAAGGTAAAGGTTCCCCTCGCACACCTGTGCTAATTGTTTCTGGTTCTAGCGGGCGGTGCTCATCTCCGTTACAAAGCCGAATGAGAGCCAGCGTTGTCCGAAGACATCTCCGTGGTCATGTGGCCGGCATGACTAAACACCAAAGCCGCACGGAACGCCGTTCCCTTCCCACCAAAGTGGTCCCTATTTTTCTCAAAAACTAAGCAGGCTGGTAGACCAGGATAGCCACCGGATGGGACACCACAAGGAAATCACCAAATGTAGCCTGGACCAGGAATTTGGACATTCTGGGAGAGAAAGCTATGGCAATACATGCTTCCAATTTTGTCCTGAAAATTACATGGATTTTTAGCGGTTTTTGTTAGACGTGCCATACTAAGAGTTTGGAATAAATATAAAACAAGACTCTCTACGAAGTTGCTTCCTTGGGTGTTGCCCCAGAAAACTTTCTTTAGAAAATAAATTGTGTCAGAGCCAGGTTGGTTGATGTATGGTTAAAGTCTTATCTTTCAATTCCGTTGACCCCACACGAAAGCCGAGGGAAGAATTTGAATCAAAAGGTTATGCCTGCCATTGGTTTACTTATCAGCAACTGAAAGAAAGGTTTAAATTGGATAAAAATGAACAAAAAGTGGATTTCATTTTATTAAAAATGTATTGGAACTTTCATTACGTGGCGAGGATGAACGTATTATTGCTGAAACTGAACTTAGAAAAATATTTTTAGTGACGTCCCTAGAGGTTTTTGAGGGGGGGGAAAAAGATTTTACCTTTTCAATAAATACAGGCGGGGGGGGGGGGGGATTCAGCCAGTTCGGACCAGTTTGGGCGAACCAGATGTTACATTTATATCTGGTTTGCCGAACCCGTATTTGAACTGGCTGGCTGGCCCCACCCACCCTGCCCCTCCCCTTTCAGGAGTCTCCACGTGGCCCATTTTCCATACAGGTAAGTTCAAGGTCTGCGTGGAGGCTCTGAGAGGGGGGAAAACGGCCCTCCCGGAAGTACCAGAAGTCCAGAAATGGGGCTGTTTCCGGCTTCCAGAGGGCCTCCAGAGCCCAGGGGAGGCCATTTTAGCTCTCCCAGAGGCCTGAGGGAAGCCTCCGGACTCTGGGAATGGTGAAAAATGGCCGTCCCGGAGGTTCTGGTAGACCAGGCCCGCCATGGCTACGCTCACCCTGCAATTGGGCAGAGAACCGGTTGGTGGGATTTTTGAATCCCACCCCTGAATACAGGGTGCCTCAAAAATATCACTTTAGTTGGAAGCATTAATAAGCACAATAATAGCTGTAATAATAAGTGTTTTCTAGAGATTCAAACCAGTTTCCCAGCCGGACAGTGCTTTAATACAGGTAAGTCTTTGATTTGCCACAATTCCTTTAGCAACTGGTTCAAAGTTACAACGGCCCTGAAAAAAAGTGATTTACAACCGGTTTGGTCCTTGTGCTTATAACCATAGCAGCACCTCCAGTCATGTGATCAAAATTTGGGCATTTGGCAACAACCAGCGTGTATTTATGATGGCTGCAGTGTCCCGGAGTTATGTGATCAGCATTTACGACCTTCCCATCCGCCTTCTGGCGAGCAAAGTCAATGGTGGAAGTGGATTCGTTTAACAACATGATCCGCTTAGCGACTGCAGAGATTGGTGTAACGACCGTGCTTAATGACCACGTTGGTTAGCGATGGAAGTTCCAGCCCCATTTGCGGTCGTAAGTCGAGGACTGCCTATAACTGAAGTAATGAAAGAACACCTTCCCCATAATTTAGCTGAGGGTTTGGATTAGGGAAGCAGGCCTCCAGTTTGCACCAATTTTGCAGTCCTTTTTCTAGAACCTGCCGCTTTGCAGACAGCCCCCCTCTAACCGTTCCTCCACGCTGCCCACCTGTCCAAAGCAGGAAACGTTACCTGGGAAAGTGGGGAAATAGGCAGCCAGATCCGAGGTGAGGATTTTCTCCTCCAGGATATCCACTTTGTTCAGGAAGAGAATAATGGAGGTGTTCCAGAACCAAGGCAGCTCCAGAATTGTCCTGAAGAGATCTAAACTCTCCCTCATTCGGTTCTGATAGGAAAGAGCGGGTGGGGGAGGGGGGGAACGGGGGGGAGGGAAAAAAGAAGGAAAAAAATGTATCAGGAATGAGCACACAGTAGGGTTTAGGAAGTTTGTTCTGGAGGCCTTTTCCGCAGACATCGGTTTGCCCAGCGAGACAACCGAGGGACGTTTCAGTGGATCAGAGGGCCAGGAAATAATATGTATAAATTCTGACAGAAAATAATATTGGTAGCTCAGGGTTGAACTGTGCGGTCCTTGGTATTCTCTGAGGTTGTTGGTTTTCTTGCAGACATCTCATGACCCAGCTAGGTAACATCATCAGGGTTAGAAGGGAGTGAGCTTTGCAGAGTGGTGGAGAAGAAGCGGGGGGCGGGGGGGGGGGGGAGGAGGAATGGGGAAAGGACTATGCGGTCCTTGGTACAGCTTGGCTGTTTGGTTATTTTCTTGCAGACATTTCATTACCAAACTAGATAACATCATCAGTGCTAGAAGGGAGTAAGGTTTGGAGGGGAGGAGGAGGAGGAGGAGGAGGAGGAGGAGGAGGAGGAGGAAGACAACTACGGGGTCCTTGGTGCAGCTTGGGTGTTTTCTTGTAGACATTTCATTACCAAACTAGGTAACATCATCAGTGATAGAAGGGAATGAGGTTTGTGGAGTGGTGGAGAAGAAGGGGAGAAAAAGGGGAGGAGAAAGAGGAAGAGGTGGGGTCCTTGGTGTTCTCTGAGTTTGGTTGTTTCTTTGCATAAGTTCCATTACCCAACTAGGTAACATCATCAGTGCTAGAAGGGAGTGGTATACTTGCATGTAAACTGAGAGCTACAAGCGCTTAGCGTATATACAAGTGGCTTGCTCTGGCTTACCACTGACAGGCGAGCCACTTCTATAAAACAGAGAGTAAACCCCACTTAATTTTCGCACTGATGATGTTACCTAGTTGGGTAATGAAACATCTGTAAGAAAACCATCCAGCTCAGGGAGCATCAAGGACCCCTCATATAAATTCCCAATATATACAACGCACACGCACACACACACACACAGAATACTCAAAATGTAGACATACATAATCCTCTCCCTTAATGGTCCCTCTATTCCTCCAAATATTCCTGTCTCAACACTGCTCCTTACTTCGCTATTATTCTCCTCCAGTGACTGGTCATACTCGCTCAGAGAGGCCAAATAGATTAAGGCAATCACGTTTTCGAAACAGTGGATCCACTTCCGGCGTTCGGTTTTCTGCCCGCCAACATCAACGATCCTAAAAAAAATAGAAATGAAAAAAATATATAGATAATCCTCTACTTCTTTCATAGACGAATGTTGGCTCAAAAAAAAAGCGACTGTGAGAAGGACCTTGGAGTCCTAGGGGACTATCACTTAACCATGAGCCAGCTGTGTGGGGGGGCACCCCAAAAAGCGAATGCAATCCTTGTTTGCATAAAACAGAGGAACAGAATCAAAAATCGCACGAAGTATTAGTACCACTTTATAAATCCTTAGTAAGTCCACACTTAGAATATTGCATCCAGTTTTGGTCACCACATTGCAAAAAAGACAGTGAGACTTTGGCAAAACTAAGATGATTAAAGGTCTGTTAGACGAAAACATAAGGAGAACAGTTGCAGGATTTGGGTATGGTGAAATTAGAGAAAAGGAGTAGGGGTGACATGATAGTAGTATTGCAATATTTGAGGGGCTGCTACAAAGAGGAGAGGAGTCAAATTATTGTCCAATGTTGCCACATTACACAATGACACAAAGCCTCTCAAAATATGACTGATATTTAATCTCTCGATTCTGATTATGGCCCCTTTACAACCTATGGACTTCAACTCCCAGAATTCCTGAGCCAGCAATGCTGAGCAAATTCCTGAGCCAGGAATTCTGGGAATTGAAGTCCACAGGTCCTGAAGGGACTACAGGTAGTTCTCAATTTACGACCACAAATGAGCCCAAATTTGATGTTGTTAAGCGAGAAAGTTGTGGGGTTTGCCCCATTTTACGACTTTTCTTGCTACATTTGTGAAGTGAATCGCTGCGGTTGTTAAATTAGTAACATGGTTGTTAAGCGAATCTGGTTTCCACCCCTGCTGGCCAGAAGGGGAAATCACACGACCCTGAGACACGGCAGCCATCATAAATGTGAGTCATTTTATTCTATGGATGGTTAGAAAGTAGAGTAAGAAATTGAAGGATATGGTAATAATAATGATACTGTATAATTGATTATTTTTCAATAAATTACAACATGAATATAATTTAGTATAGGTAGAATTTGCTTTAAGGATAGTTTGAAACTGAAATAAAAAAATCCAATGACAATGTAACAATGATACATAATGTTGACTAGAATATAATGTGAATGTAAACTCAATGAGAGATGTATGCAAATATTAATATGTGCACAAGATATACGTACCCGGACGACATACTGTTATATCTGAAAGATGGTTTTTATTTGTTATTTTTGTTGTAAAAATAATAAATAATAAATGAATGAACGAACGAACGAACAAACAAACAAACAAACGTGAGTTTATGGGGTTGCTACAACGGTCGTAAGTGTGAAAAACAGTCATAAGTCATTTTTTTCAGTGATGTTGTAATTTGGATGGTCACTAAATGAACTGCTGTAAGTCGAGGATAAACCTGAATAGCTACCGATCCCGATTATATCTTTGTTTTAAGGAATCCAGTATGAAACATACTGTAAGCACTTGGGATGAATGGTGGTTTTTTTTTCCAGTTTACCTTAACGTCACCTTTTGCATCGAGAAGCAGTACTCGTTAATGCCCGTCGTGGGCACACGGGTTCTCAAGATATCCTGGGCACTTGGCACATACCCCTCAGAAGCAATGCGGTCCAGATTCGAAAGGAAGCTGAAACAGAGAGACACCTGTCACTCTGGACAATGCACTGACAGAGTAACTCAAAATTAATGCACACACTTCTCTAGCACAGTGCCTTCCGAACTTGGCAAGTGTAAGATAGGTGGACTTCAATTCCCAGAATTCCCCAGCCTGCATTTGTAGACCAATTCCCAGAATTACCCAGCCAGCCTGAAATTTGGGAAAGTTGTGTCAGCTTCAGTGCTACTGGCCACAGCTGTGCTGCTATGATATTGCTGCGGTTAATAGAATAGAATAGAATAGAATAGAATAGAATAGAATAGAATAGAATAGAATAGAATAGAATAGAATTCTTTATTGGCCAAGTGTGATTGGACACACAAGGAATTTGTCTTGGTGCAAATGCTCTCAGTGTACATAAAAGAAAAGAGACATTCGTCAAGAATCATCAGGTCCAACACTTAATAATAGTCATAGGGTACAATAAGCAATCAAATCATACCAGGAAACAGTCCATATAAATCGTAAGGATACAAATGACAAAGTTACAGTCATACAGTCACAAGTGGGAGGGGATGGGTGATAAGGAGTGATAAGAAGATTAACAGTAATAGTAGTGCAGACTTTGTAAATAGTTGGACAGTGTTGAGGGAATTATTTGTTTAACAGAGTGATGGTGTTTGGGAAAAAAATGTCCTTGTGTCTAGTTGTTCTGGTGTGCAGGGCTCTATAGACGTCATTTTGAGGGAAGGAGTTGAAACAGTTTATGTCCAGGATATGAGGGGTCTGTAAATATTTCCACAGCCCTTTTTTTTGACTCATGCAGTATACAGGTCCTTGATGGAAGGGAGGTTGGTAGTAATTGTTTTTTCTGCAGTCCTAATTATCCTCTGAACTTTGTTTTCTACATTTGGTGACAGTTTCCAAGCCTGTCTAGTAATCCTTCACTCCTTTCCCCCATCCAGGAGCAGCCACTTACTCCTGGGGGAGAGGAAGGGAAGAAGGGAGGAGTGGCAGAGACAGAGATAAAGACAGAGAGACATATTATGGAAGGGATGGATGGAAAGGAAAGGGGAAATTTCCAATATTCCTTGCCAGATTCCCACAGGAAAAGTCAATGGGGAAGCCAGCGGGAAGTCGGAAATACCACTGCTTTTTTTTCCCCTGCCTGAAGTCATTCTGTTTCTCTGCTTAGGTAAGCAAATATATCTGAAATGATGACCCAAATGACACAGGTTGCTGGCCACGTGACCATGGAAATGTTTTTGGACAACGCTGGCTCCCTCAGCTAAGAAACAGAGATGATTACAGCCCCTAGCCTAGAGCCAGACATGACTAGACAGGAGAAATATTTAACGTGCATCCACCGTACACACAGGAAACACACAAATCTTTACACCACTACGGTGCCAAGAGGTCATGACATAGAATAACAGAGTTGGAAGGGACCTTAGAGGTTATCTAGTCCAACCCCCTGCTCGAGCAGGAGAGTCTAGCCTCTACCTAGGATCGAACTCACAGGCTCCTGGTTGTGAGGTGAGAGCTCCACCTCTAGGCCACCACACTGGACCAAAAACAGTTTGTAGGGTCTTGGACCCTCCTTGCAACTCTACATTCGACCACCAACCCAAGGTAAGAACACGCGATGGTCGCTCCAAAACAAAGTGTGAACCGGATTAAAAAGGGACTCACTAGGACGTCGAATCGAGCAGGTGGAATTTGCTTCTCCTCTTATAACAGGTCCTGATGCCGGCATCCTTCCAGAGGCCACCAATGATCCTGGCGTGGTGGGGGTCCAGGGAGACCACTTTATAGGCATCTACGCTCAGGAGCTGCCGGGCGTTTTGCTAGAGACAGAAAATAAGAGTTTTCTGAGGCATATGAAGAGCGGTTGGAGGAATCAGGTACGTCTAGTCTAGGGAGAAGGAGGACTTAGGGTGACATGAGAGCAGCCTCCCAATATTTGAGGGGCTGCCCCCCAAAAGAGGGAGTCAAGCTATTCTCCAAAGCCCCTGAAGGCAGGACAAGAAGCAATAAAGATGGAAGGTCATTAAAAAGAGAAGCAACCTAGAATTAAGAAGAGATTTCCTGACAGGGAGGACAATTAACCAGTGGAACTTCAGAAGTTGTGGGTGCGTCATCACTGGAGGCTTTTAAGAAGAGACTGAACAGCCATTTGTCTGAAATGGTGTAGGGTTAGGGGTGTCAAACTCAAGGCTCGGGAGCCGGATCCTCAGGGGTGGCCTTCAAAAATGTTAGCAAAGGGTTCGCTGCCCGGTTGCTGGGTGGGCGTGGCCATGGTTGGCGTGGCCTAGTAGACCTCCTGCACCACGGTGGGATGGGGGGCATTTTTGCTCTCCCCAGGCTCCGGAGGCTTTCCTCAAGCCTCCAGGAGGGCAAAACCAGCCACCCCGGGCACTGGAGGCCATCTGGAAGCTGGAAACGGGCCCATTTCCCGCCTTCCCAAACTCCCAGGAGGCCAATTTTTTCCCCTCCCTGAGCCTCCGTGCGGGCCCTGCACTTACCTGCATCCAAAAGGGGCTGTGTGGAGACCCCTGGGAGGTGTGGGACAGGGTAGGTAGGGCCAGCCAGGAATGGGATTTGGGGGGTTCTCTGAACTGCACAGAATCTTAGCTAGGGGCTATCCTGAACCCCTGCGAACCTTCAGCAGCTCAGCCCTGTGGATCTGGCCCGCATGGCCACCCTGGAAACAGCGAAGGACCAGCCTGCGGTGCCTCTGCCGGCGAAAATGGAGCCCGGGAGGGCCTCATGCAGCCACAAACGGAACCCGGGAGTCCATTTTTACCGGCAGAGTGCTTGTGCCGCCAAAGGCGCCTCCAACACAATGATGTCGAACTGGCCATGCGCCCCCTCCCCTTCCTCCCAAGGTCAAACAAAACCCTGATGCAGCCCTCGATGAAAACGAAACCTTGACACCCTTGGTATAGGGCCGTGATGGCGAACCTAGGGCACGCGTGCTACAGGTGGCACGCAGAGCCATTTGTGCTGGCTTGCGAGCTGCAGATAAACTGACCACACTGGGCGTGTGCGTGCCTCACAGCTGATTTTCGGCCGGTTTGAGGCCTTTTTCGGCCTCCCAAAAGTTTGAGGGAGGCTTCTGCAGGCTTCTGCAGGCCAAAAACTAAGCCCGTTTCGTCACTTCCGGTATTTGTGGAAAAACAGGACATGATGAAACGGGACTAGATTTTGGCCTACAAAGCTCGTAGAAGCCTGCAGAAGCCTTCCTCGAGCTTTTGGGAGGCCGAAAAAGGCCTCAAACCGGCCAAAAATCAGCTGTGAGGCGCAGTGCAGGTAAGAGGGCGGCAGGGTGGGTGGGTAGGATTGCATGCGCAGGCATGGGGGACATGGGGGGGGCACATTGCCTTCTGGGTGCTGGCACGTGAGCCAGAGAGTGCAAGCGCATGCACAATTTTTGGCACAGGAGCCCCCAAAAGGTTAGCCATCACTGGTATAGGGTTTCCTGCCTGAGCAAGGGGGTTGAACTAGAAGGCCTCTAAGGCCCCTTCCAATTCTGTGACTCTGTTCAGAGCAGAGTGGAAAACTTTGGGTAGGAACATTCTAGAAGCCTAGTCAGAGGAGGCCCCTTTCATGAATGCTGCCCACGGAATGACAGAGATCCTGGAAGTGTGAAGTGATTTCAGGACAACCTGTGGTCTTGTCGAAAGGGAACTTCACGAGGACAGTGGTGACACCCAAGCAGAAAAAGCCCAAGGGGAACATCAGGCCAGCCATAGAACAAACTTGCATAGGAAAAGAAATTTAATAAAAAGTATTGAAAGAAGCCCCCTAGACAAAAGCCAAGTGATGAAGAAAGCTAGGGAAACAAGGAAAAGAAAACCCTTACAAGCCAAATCAGCAAAACAGACAAAAGACACAGAATAAATTACATAGGAAACAGACGGGAGATATCCAGAAAACAAATAAAAAAACCCATTATAAAAGTAAAAGAGATTAAGAAAGAACCGATAAGGCAATCAAGCCGCCCCGCAGAGTTTATTTTCCGCACCTCGCTAAGCATGCCTTCTGGCGAAAATTAAACTCTGACAGGATTTTAATATCTAAACATTAAACACTAAACGAACATTCACACACAAAGGGAGAAAAAAGGTATAAAGAGCCAGGAATTTTCTATTCGAAGTTAGCTAGCTAGCCCCAGGAACGCAGACTTCTTGCTATCTCTCGCCTTTCTGAAAAATAAAAAGATCCAGCTTTCAAGCAGTTGTCTGTATCCTTGCACCAGAGCTCTCCCAGCAGGAAAATTGAATCCTCAGAAGAAAGGCATTTTCCAAGCCTTTCAATAGTCTATTTGTCATTAATAACCAAAACAGACTTGTGGAACTTCAACTCCCAGCCCAGGAATTCTGGGAATTGAAGTCCAGAGGTCGTAAAAGGGCCATAGTTCTCCCCCCCCCCCCCCTCTCTAAAGCAAACTAATGATGGAGCCCGGGCACAATTCAGCCCAACATCTCTGTTCCTAAACAAGACCATTGCGACGTGTGTTTTCCCCCGTCTGATGACCTTTTCGCCACAGCTGTTAAGCAAAGGTTGTTAAGTGAATCATGAGGCCGTGAAGCAAATCTGGCTTCCCCCATTGACTTCGCTTGTCAGAAGCTTGCAACTGGTAATTTCTTGACCCCGGGGACAGTGCAACCATCATAAATACACACAGCAGTTGCCATGCTCAATAGCAGGAACCGGGAGAGGGATCTTGGAGTCTTAGTGGACAACCAGCTAAATAGGAGCCAGCCGTGTGCAACAGCAGCCAAAAAAGCCAATGCAATCCTAAATTGCATTAACAGGGGGATACAATCGAGATCAAGTGAGGTACTAATACCACTCTATAAAGCCTTAGTAAGACCACACCTAGAGTACTACATCCAGTTTTGGTCACCACACTATAAAAAGATATTGAGAAAGATATTGAGAAAGAGTGCAGAGAAGAGCAACCAGGATGATTAGGAGACTGGAGACTAAAACATACAACAAACGGTTGAGGAACTGGGCCTGGCTAGTCTAGTGAAGAGAAGGACCAGGGGAGACATGATAGCGGTCTTCCAATATTTGAGGGGCTGCCACAGAGAGGAAGGGGTCAAGCTATTGTCTAAAGCACCTGTAGGCCAGACAAGAAATAATGGATGGAAACTGAACAAGGAGAGATTTAACCTGGAAATAAGGAGAAACTTTCTGATAGTGAGAACAATCAACCAATGGAACACTTTGCCCTTGGAAGTTGTGGGAGCTTCATCCCTGGAGACTTTCAAGAAGAGATTGGACTGCCATCTGTCAGAAATGGTGTAGGGTCTCCCGCTTGGGCGGGGGGTTGGACTAGATGACCTATAAGGTCCCTTCCAACTCTGATTATCTGCAATCTGTCATGGGTCCTAATTTTGATCACATGACTGTGGAGAATGCTGCTATGTGAAAACAGTTCATAAGTCCCTTTTTTCACTGTCGGCGTAAGTACAAACGGCCGCTGATTGTAATGGTTGTAATGTCAAGGATTGCCTGTATGTGGATACTCACTGCATTCTCCTCCTGGCCGTAAGGAATCTGCAGGCTCTCCATAGCTCTGATGATTGCCTGGATAGAGGTGAAGATGTTTTGATACACCACTTTCGCAAAGTCCTTCCGCTCGTCTTCCGTGAATCCCACTCCGTGGATAATCCTCATCTGTTTGATGAAGGTGCTTTTTCCACCTTCCCCAGTGCCTGATGGGTAATGCACAACACACACAAAAAAAACATTGATTTTCCAGTAGAACATCCGGGATGCAAGTCTAGCCAACTTAACAGGAATAACAAAGTTGGGAAGGAACCTCGGAGGTCTTCTAGTCCAACCCCGCTTGTACGGAAGCCTAGACGCCTCACATCCCGGACATACAACTGTTTCAACTCCTACCCTCAAAACGACGCTATAGAGCACTGTACACCAGAACAACTAGACCAGAGGTGGCATTCAGCAGGTTCTGACCAGTTCTGGAGAACCGGTCGCGGAAATTTTGAGTAGATCGGACAACCGGCAAATCCCACCTCTGACTGGAGATTTTACAGTCTCCTTCCCCTGCCATGCCCACCAAGCCACACCCACAGAACAGAAAGTTTTAAAAAAATTGAATCCTACCACTGAACTGGACACAAGGACAGTTTTTTCCCCAAACGCCATCACTCTGCTAAACAAATAATTCCCTCAACACTGTTCAACTGTTTACAAAGTCTGCACTACTATTGCTGTTAATCTTCTCATCGCTCCTTATCGCCCATCCCCTCCCACTTGTGCCTGTGTGACTGTAACTTTGTTGCTTGTATCCTTACAATCTATATTGACTGTTTCCTAGTATGATTTGATTGCTTATTGTACCCTATGACTATTATTAAGTGTTGGACCTGGTGATTCTTGACTCTTGACGAATGTATCTTTTCTTTTTATGTACACCGAGAGCATTTGCACCAAGACAAATTCCTTATGTGTCTAATCACACTTGGCCAATAAAGAATTCTATAATTCTATCAGATGCTGTGGCATTGTCCTGACCAATCTCCTCATCACTCACCGCACCTGAAGGCAGGACAAGAAACAAGGATGGAAACTAATTAAGGAGAAAAGCAACCTAAAACTAAGGAGGAATTTCCTGACAGAACAATTCATCAGTAGAACGATTTTCTTCCAGAAGTTATGGATGCGCCAACCAACAGAGGAGGTTTTGAAGAAGAGATTGGACAGCCATGACTCTTGCTCGAGCAGGGGGTTGACTAGAAGACCTCCAAGGTCCCTCCTAACTCTGTTTATTCTGTTATTCAGCTATTCAGTTTGGCAATTTTGCAAAGTTTTCCCTTTGACGGTACCAGCGCTCAAAGGCATTAAATCGCCAACCCCAGGAACGCTTGATTGATTTAATAGATTTAAAATATTTATAGAGCTGCCTATCCTACAACCAACCCTCTTATAGCTATTAGGTTGGAGTTAGTTCAATGGCAACGTTTTATTATTATTTATTTACTTACTTACTTATCGAATTTATATTGCAGCCTATTCGCCCATGGCTTTCCCGGTTTACAGGGAGAAATTTGCTGATTTGGGACCTGGTCACTTCAGTTAGAATAAAAGAACAGAAAAGTATTTCTCTAGAACAGTATTTCTCAACCTTATCCATTTTAAGATGCATGGACTTCAACTCCCAGAATTGCTCAGCCAGGTTGGTTGGATTTCGGCTCCCGAAATTCTTCACCCATCATCTAAACCACCGCTTCTCAACTTTGGCAACATTAAGGTGTGTGGACTCCAAGTCCCAGAATTCCCCTGACCGCCTCCGGACCATGTTTCTCAACCTGAGCAACATTATGGTGTGCGGACTCCAACTCCCAGAATTCCCCTGACCGCCTCTGGACCATGTTTCTCAACCTGAGCAACATTACGGTGTGCGGACTCCAACTCCCAGAATTCCCCAGCCAGATTTGTGGACTCCAACTCCCAGAATTCCCCAGCCAGATTTGTGGACTTCAACTCCCAGAATTCTCCTGCCAGCATCTAAACCGGTAATTTCTCAACCTTGAAGCACACCCACATTGAGGTGTGTAAACTTCAACTCCCAGAATTCTGGATGGTGAAGTCCATAACTTCACAAGTTGAGAAACGCTGATTTAGATGCATCTTCTCCACGATTGGTAGGTATCCAGCTCAGAAGTCCACTTTGCAAGGCTGGTGGGTCCTAGCATCATGGACAATCAGTTGAGCACTGCTTATTATTATCCGCGGTCACTTCCAACGCTAAAGTGGAAATCTGTGCCGTTCTCTAACTAACCAACATCTCACTTCAGTTATCGGAAGCTGGCTTGGTCTTTGTCTCTCCTTCCCAAAAACATCTCAGCCGCAGGCGATATCAAGCCAAGGGCTCCCGAAACTTTTCATTCAGTTGTTTTAATCTTCATGAATCCATAAAAACGGGCGTGGGGTTAACAATAATATTTGCAGCTGCGGCAGTAAAGTTTGTTAGATTTTGGCACGTACCCTTGACATTTCTCCTAACAAGCATTAATCCTAAAAACAGCCTCGGATAAATTGCGTAAACACTCAATTTTACAGGCGTGCTTTTGCTTTTAAACCTAAAGCAACAAATAAGTGCCTCACCAGAATCAGACAGATTCAAGTTTTGGGGGTTTTTTTTAGCAGTATTTTTTTATAGGTTGGGAGGAAAAATACAATAGTTTGTCTGTTTTAACGTTCGGCATTAAAAATAAGTGGAACTTCCCTCGTGATTGTTGAGGCCACCATCTTAACTTTTTTGACCATCATGTGGTTACAAGAAGTCTATTTGCTTGATTGCTAAAATTAATGCTAATATTTCCTTGCCCGTATTTGATATTTTGCTTCAGGTTTTTATATTTTGGATAGTTGGAAGAGAATTGCCCCCAAAAAAGAGAATCTGGAAGAATTAGAAGAGGTCTGCAAATCACTTTTTTTCCTTCTATTATACAGCTAGTCCTCGATTTACAATCACCTAGCAACCACTTAGCAGGTTGCGACAGACCTCGCTCCCCAAAAAAGGCTACCTACAACCTGGTTCCACCCTTAACTATGGATTCGCTTAACAATCCCTACAAAAAAAAAAATATTGTAAAGATCATCCACTTCACAACTGTTATGATTTCCGACTGTAATTGCTAGGTTCAGTTATGGTCATAAGCAGGGGTGGGATTCAAATTTCTTAACCTGGTCTGTGGGCGTGGCCTAATTTTTGGGTGTGGCCTAATTTGTGGGCATGGCTTGGTGGTCTTGTGACTGGGTGGGCATGGCTTGCCGACTGGGCATGGCTTGGTGGTCATGTGACTGACTGGGCGTGGCTTGTATGCAAATATTATAAATATTTATGTAAATATTGATTTTTTTTTATAAAAAAGAGCAACTTTTACCCAAAACCAGGCAAAGCAGGCAGGCAGATTGAGTTGTTCACAGAATCACAGATTCACTTAGAGATCTATAATTCTGCAATCTGCTACCTGAGTCTGTCACATAAAATTTGCTTGCAAGCAAACTCACAAAATTAACTCACAACACACCATGTATGTAAATATTGAATTTTTTTATTAAAAAAGAGCAACTTTTACCCAAAAGCAGGCAAAGCAGGCAGGCAGATTGAGTTGCTCACAGAATCACAGATTCACTTAGAGATCTATCTATCTGCAATCGGCTACCTGAGTCTGCACTGAAAAACAGAAGCTTCAGTCCTAAGGAAGGTTCAGCTCTGCTTTTAGATTAACTAGAAAGCAAGAAATCCATTCTTTCTAGCTAATCTAAATCTCCTGGCACAACAGAACAACTGATGGCCGGGGGGGAAGAAAAAGGAAAAATAGCAACTTACCAAACGCAGGCAAGTTTGATGGCCCGCGTGCCAGGTAAGGAGTGAGTGGGTGGGGAAGGGAGGGGCCAGCCAGTGGCGCAATTTGCCAGTTCTCCGAACTGGGCAGAATCGTAACAAATCCCACCACTGGTCGTAAGTCAAGGACTACCTGTAAAGATTTCACGAATGACATGGGAAACCATTAGACACACTCGGACAGATAACACTGCAGAAGAGATAAAAGGAGATAAAATTACTCCACCTGTGCTCTAATAGCGATAGCACTTAAGACTTATATACTGCTTCACGGTGCTTTACGGCCCTCCCTAAGTGGTTTACAGAGTCAGCCTATGGCCCCCAACAATCTGGGTCAGTGGTTAGAGTGCAGTACTGCGGGCTACTTCTGCTGACTGAGGGCTCCCTGCAATTGGGTAGATCAAATCCCAACAGGCTCCAGGTGGACTCAGCCTTCCGTCCTTCCGAGGTGGGTAAAATGAGGACCCAGATTGTTGGGGGCCAATATGCTGACTCTGCAAACCTCTTACAGAGGGCTGTATAAAGCGGTATATAAGTTTTTAAGCACTATTGCTAATAAAAGGGAGGGAGAGAGAATGAGAGAGGAAAAGAAACAAGAGAGAATGAAAGAAAGGGAGGGAAGGAGGGAGAGAGAATGAGAGGCAGAGAGAGTATGAGAGAGACGGAGGGGGGAGGGAGGAGGGGAGAGGGAGGAATGAGAGAGAGAGACAGAAAGAAAATGAGAGACAGAGACAGAGAGAGAAAATGAAAAGGCTATTTGGAGACAACAAACGAAAGACAAGCCTTTTTTAAAAAAATTTTCCAAATCTAGATTTCAGCTCTTATTTTGCTGCATTACAAGAAAGCTGAAAAATGACCTCAGTAGGATGGAAGGCTGAGTAAATCTTGAACCGGTCAGAATCGAACTGCTGAACTGTTGGCAGCCGGCAGTCAGCAGAAGTCGCCTGCAAGCACTGCGCCACCGCAGCTCTTCAGCTATTCATACCTGTGACTATCTAACCCATAATATACCACATACTGGTCGTCCTCAACGTACGACCCCAACTGAGCCCAAATTTTGCGATTTGCTAGGCAAGGCCATCGTTAAGTGCCTTTCTCCTCCTTTATTGACCTTTCTTGTCACGGTTGTTAAGTGAATCACTGCAGCTGTTAAGTCAGTCGGTTTCATCAAGTGAATCCGGCTTCCCCATTGATTTTAACTTGTCAGAAGGTTGCAAAAAGGAGATCCCATGACCCTGGGATGCGGCGACCGTCATAAATACGGGCAGTGGTGGGATTCAAATAATTTAACAACCGCTTCTCTGCCCTAATGATTTCTTCCAACAACCGGTTCACCGAAAGGCTCAGAAAGTTAATAACCGGTTCCCACGGAAGACGAGTCAGTCGTCAAGCGTCTGAATTTTGAACATGGGACCACGGGAATGTTTGCCATGGTCGTAAGTGTGAAAAATGACCATGGTCATTTTTTTTTCCAGGGCCGCTGTAATTTTGAACAGTCCCTAAATGGACCGTTGTAATCCGAGGATTGCCTGCATAGTTATGTACTCACCCAACAACAGCAGCTTTAACTCCCACCGGTCCCGTTTCTTTTGTTCTTGAAGTAGCCGGCTGATTTCTTTATCGATCATCATGGCATTTTTTTCCTCCTCAGACATGAAGCACCGGCACCACACCATGGTGCTTCCCAAACCGCTCCAGGTTTCCCCCCAGAATCAGAGGGGTGGGGTGGGGGAACTCAGAAAAATCAGGATTTGAAACAGGGGTGCTGGCAGGGTCCTTCCACCGAGGCGCAGACTGAACGGAGGAGCACCGATCTCTGGGGAAGCGGCCGTCCAGCAGAAACGGCTAGGAGATCAAATTTCAGCGTGAGACAAAAAAAAATTGGCGGAGACCCCACCGATGCCAGCAGTGTGGGCTGGGCTGGCCTAAATTTCACCCTCCCAACATTCACGGGAAGCTCCTTGACCGAGCAACTGACATGGTCATCAACGGTCAAGCCCTAGTAAGGCCACACCGGGAATAACTGCAACCAAGTTTGGTCACCACACTACAAAAAAAAAGGATGTTGAGACTTTGGAGGGAAAGAGCAACTAAGATGATTAAAGGCCCAGAGACTAAAACATAGGAAGAAGAGTGGCAGGATTTAGGTTGGACTAGTCTAGAGAAAAGAAGGACTAGGGGAGACATGAGAGCAGCCTTCCAGGATTTGAGGCGCTGCCACAAAGAAGAAGGGGTCAATTTATTCTCCAAAGCCCCTGAAGGCAGGACAAGGAATAATGGGTGGAAACCAGTCAAGGAGAGAAGCAACCTGGAATTAAGGAGGAACTTCCCAGCAGTGAGGAAAATTAACCAGTGGAACTACTTGCTTCCAGAAGTTGTGGCGCTTCATCACTGGAGGTTTTTAAGAAGAGATTAGACAGCCATTTATCTGAAATGGTATAGGGTTTCCTGCTTAAGCAGGGGCTTGGACTAGAAGACCTCTAAGGTCCCTTCCAACTCTGATTCTAGTCTAGTTTAGTCTATTCTGTTCTGTTCCATATCCCATTCTATTCCATATTCTATTCTATTCCATATGCCATATTCTATTCTATTTATTCTATTCCATATTCCATTCTATTCTGTATTCCGAATTCTATTCCATATCCCATGTTCCATTCCGCTCCCATAATCTAATTCCACGTTCCACAATCTATTCTATTCTATTCTATTCTATTCTATTCTATTCTATTCTATTCTATTCTATTCTATTCTATTCTTCTATTCCTTATTCCATTCCATTCCATTCCATTCTATTCTATTCCTTATTCTATTTTATTCTATTCCTTATTCCCTATTCTATTCTATTCTATTCCTTATTCC
>NW_020770219.1:0-27666 GCF_900518735.1 Pseudonaja textilis
TCCTTCCTTCCTTCCTTCCTTCCTTCCTTCCTTCCTTCCTTCCTTCCCTTCCCTTCCCTTCCCTTCCCTTCCCTTCCCAAGGAACCTTCCTGAAATCTACATGCTTCTTACCTATCTTGGTGAGCTGGGGGTGGGATGGAACTTTGGATCAAGAGGGGGGATCTGGGATGACTTCCAAATTAAGGAAGGGAAAAGAGATCCCGAAATCTTCAACTCCCATCCTAGGCCTAGAACAGGAATCCAAATTTCAGAATCCCCAGGGATGTCCAGCCCCTGAACACATCTTCTCTTAGCGATGTCTAGACCACTCACAACTGTACTTCTTTCCTTTTCTTCTTCTTCTTCTTCTAATTTCCTAATTCCTCTTTCTGTAATTGAGTGTTCTCCATCCTGAATTCCGAAAACAGCACAGTATCACATCCCCTTTCATACACCCTGTTTCCCCCGTTCACGCACAAGTCTTCTCTTTTTGGGGTTAAATAGACCCACTTCCTTCAATAGCGAGTTCTGTTGCTTTGTTTCATTTTTGCAAACTGCTTTGTTATTTTCCACTCCAACAGAAAGCAGGAGTAGAGAAATCAACGTCACAATAATCTAGATCAGGGATCTTCAAACTTGACGGCGTTAAGACTTGTGGACTTCGACTCCCAGAATTCCTCCTCCTCCAGCCATGTTAGCTCAGGAATTCTGGGAGTTGAAGTCCACAAGTCTTAAACTTGCCCGGTTTGGAGACCCTTGATCTAGATAAAATAGCACCTCACTCACCTTGGAGCAGCCATTTTTCTTGGAAAAATGAGCATTGATTTTATCCTTAAAGATGACATGGCCCAGATGTTTGGCGCCTTGTCGCTTAAGAAAGGCCAGATATTTGGCTCTTTGTGACAACCAGAAGGAAGGCCGGTTTTAGGTTTTGAACCAGGAAGCGTCTCCTGATGGGGAGGATGGGAGCCTTCACGGGCTCCCGCGTCTCGCACGCAGGTTCAAAGGCAGCAGGAAAGACGAAATCTTGGGGATCGCCAACAACCGCTTGATCCGGATCGACATGGCCGTCGGGGATGTGGTGAAGACGTGGCGGTACAGCAACATGCGTCAGTGGAACGTCAACTGGGACATTCGCCAGGTGAGCCCCCGCCGAAGGAGGGGAGGATTTGTACTCTTGAAAGTGGATTTGGACGCTGTTCAGTTGGCCCATCCCAGAAACAGTGGCCGATATGTGGGGACTACGGTAGCTCTTGACTTAGTCACCATTTGACGTCGCAAGGGCACTGAACAAGGGGACTTAAGGCCATTTCTTTCCCACTTAATGACCGTTGTGGCATCCGCGTGGTCATGTGATCAAAATTCCCAACATTTAGCAACTGGCTCGTATTTATGACCGTCGCAGTGTCCCTGGGGGTCACATGATCTCCTTTTGCGACCTTCTGAGCAGCAGCGGGGAAGCCGGGCTCACTTAACAACCGTGTGACTCACTTGACATCTGCAGTTGATTCACTTAACGAATGCGGTGAGAAAGGTCATAAAATGCGGCAAAACTCACTGAACTGCTTCACTCAGCGGCAGAAATTTGGGGCCTAATTTGTGGTCGTAAGTCACAATCTACCTGTACTCATTGTCAGCCCCATCGCAAGGGACTCGAGTCCCCCCCCCGCCCCCGTATAGCTAATCCTTGACTTCAGACGGGTTACTTACAACCTGTTCAAAGTTACAACAGGTCTCCCCAGAGCTACTTGCAACCCAATTTAAACGTTCCAACAACTGCCAACGCTCTGACAAATCTCTCCTTTCCACATCGGTGGCTTAAAGAAAACCAACCACCAGCGTCTCAAGATGCCCACAGCAACTGTAGGAAAATGGGATGGGACAACCGGGGACGGAGTCAAAGGAGACATCAGCTTAGCATCCCTATGTAGCCACAAGCAAAACTAAGTCCAACCTCCCTTGGATTCAGTTGAGCCTTAACTCCAAGCAGGGACCGACTGTTAAATGGAAAAGGTTCCTGCGCAGAGGCTCTCAGCAATAAAGCGATTTGGTCGCAACTCCAGAGATGAACCTGGTCTTCTACCCCTGACACCAACTGTCTTCCTCTGTTTGTTTTTCTTCAGGTGGCCATTGAATTCGATGAGCACATCAACGTGGCTTTCAGCTGCATCTCGGCCGGCTGCAAGACGGTCCACGAATACATCGGGGGTTATATCTTCCTGTCCACCCGGACAGCTGACCGGAGCCAGACGCTGGACGAAGAGCTCTTCCACAAGTTGACGGGGGGCCACGAAGCCCTCTGATGTCTCTCCGACCACGGCCTTCCCTTCTCCAAGGAGCAGCTGATCTCCACAACGGGCTGTCTATGTTCTACAGGAGACGTGGGAGGCCCTTAATGGAGTCCAGGCATCCATAAAGACTTGGAGAAGAATTATGAGAAGGAGGGAGGGAGGAGAGAATACAGTACGGTAACAGAGTGGGAAGGGACATTTGAGGTCTTCTAGTCCAACCCCCTGCTCAAGCAGAAGACCATAAGGACGAATTAAGTGTGGTTGTGTTGGTTTTTGTTTTTGTTTTTTGTTTTTTTAGTGTTTCACAGCAGGCTATTTGAGAGTTCACAACCAGGACTACACAGCAGAGTTAAGATAATTTTACTATTTTAAATATCTTGCCAAGAAGGATAATATTTACTCCTTCCTCCTCCGAGTAACTCAGGGATTTACCCAATGCAAGTTGGGGAGACCGGTACTTCTTTTGTTATTTTTGTACGGGAGCCAAAAATGCCAAAAAGGGAGTGTGTGTGTGTGTGTGTGTGTGTGTGTGTGTGTGTATGTGTATGTGGATTGTGTTGAGTGCTTTTGTGTTAACCGTCTTCGAGAGGCTATAAAGAGGATTTTTCACAAAAATGCTTCCTTCCCAACGTGAATATTCTTTCTCAGGGTTTGTCTAGATTGGGAGGAGGCAGTTTCATGTACCCACTTCCCCCCATTTACAGGTAGTCCTCGATTTACGACCACAATTGAGACCAAAATTTCCACCCTCAGTCGTTGCAGTTGGAAGCCAAGCCAGACCTGAATTTTTAGGGCTGTTTTTATGGTGGCCAATAAGCAAATTCCATCATCAAAAGTGCGGACCGATTGTTCCATTTTTATTTTTTTTTCCGAAAACTGTTATTATAAAAGGGCCACGTATTGTGGCCGTGGGATTGTAGGACACACATCAACTGTTTGCAAATGCAAGCCGGTGGCCAAAGCGCCCAATTGAGATCACGTGCCCAGGGGGGGTCGTGTGCGTTGTGATGGTCGTCAACGCGAGGTTGTCATGATTCACTGTGCAACTGTAGCAAGGAAGGTCGTAAAATGGGGAAAAACTCACTTAACCGCCTCGCTTAGCCACAGGAATTTTAGGCTCCGTTAGGGTCCAAGGTCGAAGGCTACCTGAATGGGACTGGAGATATATTTCCCACGGGGAGGAGAAAAAGAGAAAGTTGACACCTGTTTTAATTCGAATAGTGAGGTTCCTGGTTTAGTGACGTGTTCAAAGAGACACACGTATGTGATCCATGGGTGTCTCTGGGACGAAAGGAAGGAAGGGAAGAGATCCCTGTCGGGAACGGTCACTCAAGAGGCAGAAGGACGCCTGGGGAGAGAAAAAGAGCGGAAGGCCCAGATAGGGGCGTTATTCCCGGCATAATACAAGTAGTCCTCCACTTACAACAGTTCATTTAGTAACCATTTGAAGTTACAACAGCACTGGGGCGGGGGGGGGGGGAGAAAAGCGACCGATGGCTGTTTTTTTCACACTGAACGACCGTTGCTCCACAGTCACCCGATCAAAATTCAGACGCTTGGCAAAACTGACTGGTACTTATGACCATTATACTATCCCGGGGTTATAGGATCCACTTTTTGGCCACCTTCTGATGAGCAGGGTCCACGGGGAAGCCAGATTCGCTGAACGACCGTTGTCACTAATTTCACAACTGCAGTTGAGTCCCTTAACAGATCATACATTTGTTTCCCAAAGGTCTTACTTAAGCCACAGGAATTCTGGGCCCGGTTGCGGTCGTAAGTCGTAAGGACAAACTGTAATGGCGAGCTGCCTGGAAAGTCCAGGTGAGACCAGCTGTTTCCAGGTGGAAACCCCCTCTACGGCCCACACCCGTGATGGTGAACCTATGGTAGGCGTGCCATAGGTGGCACACAGAGCCCTTTGTGTGGGCAAGCAAGCCCCCGCCAAACTTACCCACACTGCAGATGTGTGTGACTCTCGGCTGATTTCTGGCCCGTTTGAGGCTGTTTTCGCCCTCCTGGAGGCTCGTGGGAAGCCTCTGCAGCCTCGGGAGGCCGAAAAACAGGCCTTCTGGAAATACTGGAAGTGCTGAAACAGGCCTGTTTTTCGGCCTCCCGAGGCTGCAGAGGCTTCCCTCAAACAGCCTCAAATGGGCACATGTGCAGGGGGCAGGGCGCATTGCATTAGGGGTGCCGGCACCCAGATGCTTTCATAACAAAAAGGTTTGCCATCACTGGCCTACACTGAAGACACACACACACACACACACACACACGACTTCAAACTGCTGGTTTTATCCACGAGCGTCTTGAACCTGCAGAGCCCTGAACGGGGCCTAAGACCTAGAAGAAGCTTCAGACTTACGACGAGGTCGAAGCTGCAGTGCTCTGCTGAAGTATCGGGGAAGCAGCAGCCCGTCTGCGTTGCCTGGGCTCAGGATGACTCCGTTAGCCGAGCGGAAGAAAGGGATCCCATCTGTGGGGAAAGCAGAACTTCTCTGAGTCAAAGAACCCGCGTCGTTTCTTCCCCTGCCTCTAAAAGACAGGCAGACAAGTTGAGGCCCCTCTCCCAGGATTTCAGACTGGTTCCCACCACCCGCCCGCCTGCACATTCCACCTTCAGCACCAGGAAAGAAGGCAGTATGGTAACAGAGCTGGAAGGGACCTTGGAGGTCGTCTAGTCCAACCCCCTGCTCCAGCAGGAAACCCTACATCATTTCGGACAAATGGTTGTCAAATCTCTTCTGAAAAGCCTCCAGGGATGAAGCATCCATAACTTCTGGCGGCAAGTAGTTCCACTGGCTTTCTCCTTAGTTCCAGGTTGCTTCTCTCCTTGGTTAGTTTCCATCTGTTGCTTCTTGTCTTGCCTTCGGGGGCTTTGGAGCAGGAGCTGCCCACCTTTTGGACCTCAGGGACCACCAAACTCATCATTTTAAATCCCGCGGACCAGAGACCCTGGGAAAATCCCCCCCAAAAAAGTTTGCAGGAAAATTCCCCACCCCGTTTTCCTACCGATCGATCGTTCTTTATTTGGGATCGCAGGATACCGTCTCCAGCTCTGTTCTCAGGGGGAGAGAGAGAGAGAGAAAGGGAGAGACTTTTGGCTTCATGCAAGGAAAGCAGCAGAAGCCGCAGAACTCTTTCTTTCTTTCCCTCAAACTCCTCCAGAAATGAGTCTTTGCCGGCGTGGCCTCTTGGAGCAGGAGGCCTTGCAGGGTCCCAAAGACTCATTTCTGGCAGAGTTTGGGGGAGACAAAGAAAGACTTTGGCTGCTTTCCTTGCGTGTAGCCCAAAGCAGAAGAAAGAAGTGGAAAGAAGCAGACAGGTGGCCAGGCCAGGTGTGTGGGGCTAGTGGGGCAAGTTCCCCTCCCTCTGCCCTTTCCCCCCTCCCCTCGCTACCTCGTGTTGTTCACTATGCAAGTGACGCAAGCCTTGTGTTCCTGCGGGCCATGTGGGCGGCGCAGCCTCGTGTTCCTGCGCAGCCTGGTTTAGTTGCTTGTGGGGGGGACATTTCTCTGCGGACCACCAACATTTCTTCGCGGACTGTTGAGGTAATTCCCCGTTAGGAGAATGAGCGCATACAGGGAGACGTATTTGAGAGGAGTGTTTGAATAATACACGTACAGCACTCAGATACACTGTACAGTAAATGTAGGTTTTTACTTCCAGAAACGTTAAGCAAAGTCCAAAATAGGCAGTCCAAAATCATTCACAGGTAAATCAGTCAGTTTTTCAATCCAGGGATAATCCAAATATCAAAGTCCAGGGTCAAAAAACAGTTCAGTATCAGACTTACATTAAATCCAGTAATATCAATCAATTAAAAGAAATGGAGGAACGGCAATACTTTCCAACAGAAGGAAACAGAGATACACTCACGCTCTCTTCTGAGACCCAGACTGAAACAACCCAGGTTTCTGGCTCCATCTTATGGCCGTTTGAGAAACCACACCTAATTACACTTTTGCATTTTCTTAAAGTTACAGTTTTAAAATGTTTATCCGGGTTTATATATTTCTAACCCAAATACCTGTTAGGTGACTCATATTCCTAACACGGACCACCAGTGGTCCCCGGCCCACTGGTTGGCGACTACTGCTTTGGGGAGCAGGCTGACCCCCTCTTCTTGGGGGGCAGCCCCTCAAATACTGGCAGGCTTCTATCACGTCACACCTTCTTTTCACTAGACTAGACAAACCCAATTCCTGCAACCCCATTCTGCTCAGAGAAGTAAGCAATGGAAGGTGATTGAGAGTGCAGAGTCACAGAGTTGGAACGGCTCTTGGAATACAACCCACTGCTCCAACCGGAGACCCTACACCATTTTCAGACAAATGGCTGCCCAATCTCTCCTTAAAAGCTTAAAAAGATGGAGCACTCGCTGTAGGCAAGCTGTTAAATTAAAGGTTTCCTTCTGTCTTCTGCTGTACAAGGTTGGTCTTCACTCACCTGCCAGCGCCTTGGGAATATCAAGGATTATGGCCACTTCAGAACTGTTTCTCATCCCTGGGAAGAGAAGGACAAGGCTAGACTTGAATGCATGAAGGGTTTGTCCAAGTTAGGATTGTACACACCAGGTTGATTATTCAATTATTTTGGTGGAGGTTCACACACCACACTATTTCCTATCAGACCTACGAGGTAAACCAGACTAAGAAACCCAGGCCATTTAAATCTGGATTATTTTTATGGTAACAGGTATAGTAACAGGATCTTGCAAGTTATTCTCTTGGCCAGGGTTCAAATCCCCATTTATCTGACCATTGCACTGGTAGCACCCCCCTTCCTGTACTAATAAAGGAGAATGTTTGTAGCTCAGGGTTGAAATGAGGGCTGCTTGGTGCTCTCTGAGCTGGGTGGTTTTCTTGCAGATGTTTCATGACCCAACTAGGGAACTTCATCAGTGCTAGAAGGGGGTGGGGGGATTGCTCATTCTAGCACTGACGATGTGACCTAGTTTGGTTATGAAACGTCTGGAAGGAAGAGGGAACTCCTCACTGAAAACCCCTCACTTCCTTCTGTCTGCCAAGGTCCTTCCCTGTTCCCGCTACTGGGTGTGTCTAAGCCCTTTGATTTGTAAACCTGGAGTATATGAGGTTTTCCAACCTTTAATAGCTATAAAAATAGCACTTTGGTTTATATACCACTTTACAACCCTCTCTGAGTGGTTTGCAAATGTCAGCCTCCTGCCCCCAACAATTTGGGGTCCTCGTTTTACCAACCTCAGAAGGACGGAAGGCTGAGTCAACCTTGAGCCGGTCAGGATCAAACGCCTGGCAGCGGGCAAAGTTAGCCAGCAATACTGCATTCTACCTACTGCACAGCCTTTTGAGTGTCTTTACAATCAATCCAAAATCCAGGACGGTCTCCCGAAGGAAGACCGCTGCTAACAGGGATTAAAAATGACTTGGAGTGAGAGGCTGTTTGAAATTCCCAACAGAGAAGGATTCTGAGGCCACTGAACCCAAGGCAACCTGCCTTCTTCCACACACACACACACACACGTGCACCCTTGCTCAAAGTGCAGCACTCACCACTTAGGACGTCCCCGTCCCCTGGCAATCCGGGGGCTAAATGGATGTGTGTCCTCCCCATGCGAGACAGGCCACGCTGACGAATGGCTGGCCAGTGGCGCAGAAGTGTGCCGTGAGCCACGGTCTCTGGGAAATCTTGCAGGTCCTGCAGCGGAGTTAATTCCAGTTCGGGAACCTGGAAGGGACAAGAATGACCATCGAGAACTTGCTGGGATGAAATAGCTATACCCTTTTCCGACCTGAGCAGGTCGGGTTTGAATTTATTTCAAGAAACCAAGCGGGATAAACCAGTTAGCAAGAGAGAAAAGCCATCGCTGTACTTTATGGTAAAGCTTATGCTGGCCAGAATCTTGGAAGTCTGGAAAACAAGGCAGACAAAAAGGTGATACAGGAGAAATGAAAGACCCAGTTTGGTGTAGGGGTTTAAGATAGGCTTATCACCAGGAGGCTGTGAATTCTAGTTCCCCTTTAGGCAGGAAGGCCAGCTGAGTGACTTTGAGCCTATGACCAGGAGATGGTGAGTTCTAGTCCCGCCTTGGGCATGAAAGGCAGCCGGATAACGTTTGGGCCAGTCCCTCTCCCTCAGCCCAGCCCACCTCACAGGGTTGTTGTTGTGGAAAAAAATAAGAGAAGGGGGATTAGGTACCTTCAAACACACACACACACACACACACCATAAATATATAAAAGCAGCGTAAAAAAACCCTAAGAAAATCAATTACCTACTTAGGATGTCTACCGTTGCAGAGAACAACAGAAAATACCCATTTGCAGGCAGTTTTTTCTCTGGATTCCTCAAAGCTAAAATCTGCCCCTGACTCTGATTTCTGTGACGAACGCTTCACTATTCATTTTTCCTGAGGACATGGTTACAGACCTCTAGGTATCTATTTTCTGCTCCTGAAATAAAAGCTCCAAGTGTACACCTGAATTATCTCTGACCTCCTTACCTGTATCGAGTGCCCTTGGTTCGCACGGATCTGGAGGTGTCCACTGGATGGATGTCGGCACAGAGCAAAACGCTGTTTTTCGTTCGTCTCCACGACGCGTTTCACGTCCTCCTCGGACCAGGCCTTAAATTGGGGCAAGCGAAGAATCTCCCCCAGGTCGACAAAGCCATCTAAGGATTCAGGAACAAAAGGAGAAAGGCTAAGTTTAAGCCTTGTGCTAAAAATCACATTCGGCTTAAGCCACAATCGCTCAGCACCTAAATCAAGAATTCTGAATGTACAAATTACAGTGTCTAGATCTGCGCACAACACACTGTTAACACTGAGGATGTTCCCTAGCTGGGTAATGAAACGTCTGCAAGAAAACAACCAGACTCAGAGAGCACCAAGGACTATACACACATGCATGCACACACACACAACACACCAAACAAGCCATGTTACAACACGGCTTGAATCACAAACCCAATTTTTCCTTCTTCCTTGGGGGAGGGAACCAGCTAAGCTTTGATGGTCTCTGAACTTGGTTGTTTTTCTTGCAGATATTTCATAAACAAACAAGACAACCTCATTGGTGTTAGAAGAGAGTGGGCTTTGCAGAGGGGAGGAGGAAGAGGAGGAAGAGGAGGAGGAAAGGAGGAAGACGAGAAGAAGAAAAGAAGAGAGGAGAAGGAGGAGGAGGAAGAAGAGGAGGAGGGGGGAGGAGGAGGAGGAAGAGGAGGAAGAGGAAGAGGAGGAGGAGGAAGAAGGAAGAAGAAGAGGAGGAGGAAGACAAGAAGAAAAGAAGATGAGGAAGAGGAGGAAGAAGAAGAGGAGGAGGAGGAAGAGAAGAAAGGAGGACGAGGAGGAAGAGGAAGAGGAGGAGGAAGAAGAAGGAAGAAGAGGAGGAGGAGGAGGAGGAAGACGAGAAGAAGAAAAGAAGAGGAGGAGGAGGAAGAGAAGAAAGGAGGAGGAGGAGGAAGAGGAGGAGGAAGAAGAAGGAAGAAGAAGAAGAGGAGGAGGAGGAGGAGGAGGAGGAGGAGAACTGTGGGGTCCTTGATGTTTCCTGAGCTTAGTGGTTTTCTTGTAGACCTTTCATGATCTACATCAATGCTACAGACGAGCGAGGTTCACTCTCTGCAAGCAAACTACTTGCATATAAACAGAGAGCAACCCCTACTCCCTTCTGGCACTGATAATGATATCTAGCTGGGTAATGAAACGTCTGCAAGAAGCAACCGAGTTCCAGAGACAGCCCAGGACCCCCACCCCATTGAAATGAAATTCTTGGTGGGCTCCCTCTTTCAAAACCCTCGCTTTCTGCTGAGGAGGTGCAAAATAAAAGCCGGGTTTGCCCAGGCTGGAAACGTGGCCACCGGCCTGGCTTTATTTATAATTTTCTGCCTTTCTCGGTTCACGGTAAAAATAGCGCCCCCTTCAGAGCTGTCCCCCGCTGGACGCTCTGCGAGGCTCCCGCGACCGTAAGCCTCGGGTGTCCCTGTTTGACGTGCCGGCCACTAAGCGGGAAAGCGTCAGGAAATCACTCACCAGAGGACATGTGGAGGCTGAGGATCTCTGCCCCGTGGCGCAAAGCATACGAGAGCGCTTTGGACAGACGGACATCTGGATCCTGGAAGGGAAGTTTGGAGGAAAACTCAGGAGGGCAAGAAGAAAGGGAAAAATAGCCAAAGGTCCTGGAGAAGGGCAGAAGGAGAAGACCTGACCTGCAAAGACAGTGCTTGGTTTACGACCGTTCCCTTAGGGACCGTTCCAAATTACAACGGCCCTGTGAAAGAAGGGACTTACAACCGGTCCTCTAACTTACAACCGTTGCGGCATTCCCCACCTTCCCATGATCAAAATACCGGCGTGTACAGGTAGTCCTTGACTTACAAGAATTTGTTTAGGGACCGTTCAGAGTTACAACGGCACTGAAAAAAAGGGACGGAGGGAAGGTTTTCACACTTATGACGTGTGATTAGGATTCGGCTGCTTGGCAACCGGCTCATGCTTATGACCGTTGCCGTGTGTCCCAAGGTCACCTGATCCCCTTTTGCGAACTTCTGACCAGCAAAGTCAACGGGGGGGAGCTGGATTCGCTTAAGGACCGTGTGACTAACGTAAGAACTTCTGTGGCAAAGAACAGTCACGAAATGGGGGCAAAGTTGCTTAATCAACGTCCCGCTTAAGAACTGAAACGTTGGGCTCCATTGCGGCCATAAGGTCGAGGACTGGAAGATAGAATGATAGAATAGCAGAGTTGGAAGGGACCATAGAGGTCTCCTAGTCCAACCCCCTCTGCTTAGGCAGGAGGAAACCCAACACCAAGATAAAAACTTGTGAGCAGGGCGTTTTGTGGTGCAAAGGGAAATCTTTCGTGGAGATTCTTCCTTATATGAGGAAGGTAAGGAAGGAAGGAAGGAAAGGAAGGGAGGAAGAAAGGAAGGAAGGAAAGGAAAGGAAAGGAAAGGAAAGGAAAGGAAAGGAAAGGAAAGGAAAGGAAAGGAAAGGAAAGGAAGGAAGGAAGGAAAGGAAGGGAGGAAGGAAAGGAAAGGAAAGGAAAGGAAAGGAAAGGAAAGGAAAGGAAGGAAGGAAGGAAGGAAGGAAAGGGAGGGAGGAAGGAAGGAAGGAAGGAAAGGAAAGGAAAGGAAGGAAGGAAGGAAGGAAGGAAAGGAAGGGAGGAAGGAAGGAAGGAAGGAAAGGAAAGGAAAGGGAAGGAAGGAAGGAAGGAAGGAAGGAAGGAAAGGAAGGAAGGGAAGGGAAGGGAAGGGAAGGGAAGGAAAGGAAAGGAAGGAAGGTGGACTCAGAGAGGGAATCTCTCTGACCTGATCTCTGGATCTTCTGCCGCTTCTTCGCTTCCGCTCTCTTCTTGCAGAGTTTTGCAAAACTTCCTCGCCGCCGCTTGATCCTGCCGCAGCCATGTGTTTTTACCCCTACAAAATCTCCCTGGGTAGTAGATACTGCAATGATGATTATGATTATTATTTTTCTCTCCCTGACGTTCAAGGGGGGGGGGGGGGTTTAATTTCTAGAACGTGCCCTTTGTGACTTCGTCCTGGTCTTGCTGGCTGGGAAAAGGGGGAAGGGGGTGTTGCTGTTTTGGTGCCAACAACCTGAAACCTCTCCAATGCACCGTGTGTAAAAAAAACAACTGGGAGTCAGCTGATCTGCCGGGGCTGCATGGGCTTCTGGGAGTTGTAGTTTTTTTTTTAATTTTCTCCATAGCATCTTGCGCTCCTCCTCACTAAGTCTGCAGTCTGGATGTTCTCCAGCTAGGTTGGCTTGTCGTTCCCAGGGGACTTCAGGGGAGGGGTATTCCGGCCAGCAGGCTTGGAAAGGCTGCATTAAACGGAGCTTAATTCAGAAATACAGGCGGTCCTTGACTTAAAACTTTTCATTGAGCTAACAAACGATGAACGGTTGCAGGAAATGGGCCTGGCTAGTTTGGTGAAGAGAAGGACCAGGGGAGGACAGGATAGTAGCCTTCCAGTATTTGAGGGGCTGCCCCAGAGAGGAGGAAGGGGGTCAAACTATTCTCCAAGTCACCTGAAGGCCAGACAAGGAAGAATGGATGGAAACTGATCAAGGAAAGATTCAACCTGGAAATAAGGAGGAACTTTCTGACAGGGAGAACAATACAGAAGTTGCCCTCGGAAGTTGTGGCAGCTTCATCCCTGGAGGCTTCCAAGAAGAGAATGGTGTCGGGAATGGTGTAGGGTCTCAGTGGGGTGGGTGGGGGTTGGACTAGATGACCCCCAAGGTCCCTTCCAATTCTGTTAATCTGTTTGAAGATGTAACATTGCCACTGGTCCTCGCCTGTAAAGCAGGCAAGGCAGCCCCCACCCAAAATTGGGGCCCTTGGCAGGTTATTTATGCCAGTTGTGACATCCTGGGGGAAATCTCGTGTGACCTCCATTTTGTGACCTTCCTAGTTGGCTTCCAACCAACAGAGCCAATGGGTGGGATTTGGATTCGTTTAGCGACTGTATGGTCCACTTTAAGAACTGCAGTGAAAAAGGAAGGCGTAAAACGAGGCTTAACAAGTCACGTAAGCGTCTTGCTCAGCCATGGTCCCAATTGTGGTCATTAAGTGGAGGACTTGTCATTTGAGGGTCTCCTGCTTGAGCAGGGGGTTGGACTAGAAGACCTCTAAAGGTCTCTTTCAACCTTGTTCTCAAACCTTGGCGGCCGGACTGTCCAATCTCCTCTTGAAAACCTCCCAGGATTTACAGGCGGTCCTCGACATACGAGAACGTTTCTGTTGCTACCCTTTAGTTTGTTTGTGAGTTTTTCCCCGTTTTTACGATCTTCCTTGCCAGAGTTCTTAAGGGAATCCCCACCATTGTTAAGTTAATCGCACGGTCGTTAACTGAATCTGGCTTCCCCCGTGGACTTGGCTTGCCAGAAGGTTGCCAAAGGGGAATCGCGTGACCCAAGGAACGCTGCCACCATCATAAGGGTGAGCCAGGTGCCAAGCGCCTGGATTTTGATCACGTGACATGGGGATGCTGCAAAAACGGTCCTAAGGCACTTTTTCCAGTGCTACTGCCGTAACCTCAGTCACTAAGTGATCTGTTGTAAGCCGAGGACCACCTGTGTTTTATGATACGGTTTTTTAAATGCAGCCTTTATCCCCAGATAGCCACTGGATGTCACTCTTGCCTTTCTTTGCTCCTTCTTGGTATGGTTTAAAACTGCGACTCCTGCCTCCCAAATCAACAGGAAAGTCATTTCAAGGACAAAAACAGCCGAATATAAGAGGGATTTTAAAAAAAATAAACAACCCTGCAGACCATCCAAAGTGTAATACACACACCCAAGCCGGCAGATGAAATGGAACAATTAATGAAAACTACCATTTCTGTCTTTTTTTTTTTTTTGCTTCTTCAAACATCTGTCTTTTTATTTCATTTCACCAGCCTGTTCGGTGGCGAGATAGTTTTCCTCCCACCAAGGAAAGTTTTTCTTTTTAAATTATTATTTTTTTCCCCCTGGGATTTCTCCTTCTTTGCATTCTGTCTTCAGCGCCAGGGACAAGACTTTGGAAGGCCAAAACAGTTCGCCGGTATTGAAAGCAGACAGTGACGAAGCAATGCAAAGGGTGCCTTTCAAAATAATCACTCGGCAGAAGAACATTTCGGATAGACCGAAGTGTGATATATAGGTTTAAGGGGGCCGTTTTTTAAAAAAACGGGGTTCATGTCAGTCCCTTCGGAGGAGGCCGTGTGGTTTGCAGGCTGCCCTGGGCAATCTAAGGGGACCCTCCCACCAATCTGACATTCCACACAAAAGGTGCTGTGAAGCACACGGGACCTGTGCAAGTCACACTAGTCGACGGTGGTGCGTGGAATAAAAATGTGCCCCTCCCAAAAGAAGCGGAGCACATCAGCCAATTGTGTTTTTCTTTTCCCTGTGGGTCATGTAGCCACAACCGTGGCAGCTTTAAAGTGGGTGGACTTCAACTCCCAGAATCCCCCAGCCAGCATGCTTTAAGATGGGTGGGCTTCAATTCCCAGAATCCCCCATCCAGCAGGCTTTAATATGGGTGGACTTCAACTCCCAGAATCCCCCATCCAACATGCTTTAAGATGGGTGGGCTTCAACCCCCAGAATCCCCCCACCCAGCATGCTTTAAGATAGGTGGACTTCAACTCCCAGAATCCCCCATCCAGCAGACTTTAATATGGGTGGACTTCAACTCCCAGAATCCCCCATCCAGCATGCTTTAAGATGGGTGGGCTTCAACCCCCAGAATTCCTCAAGAAGCATGCTTTAAGGTAGGTGGATGGTTTATAAGTTGAGAACTACCTGCATTGGGTAGAGGGAGAATTTAGTTGAAATCTAGGCAGGACTCCGTGTCTCTTTTCAGCCAAAACGTCACTCGAGATTATACGAGTAAATCGAAGCCAGATTGGTGTCCCCAGACCCCCTTAAACCCACTGACCCAGTTGAGCAAGATGTAAAGGCCAGTAACGGATCTTCCATGCCTCTCGAATCTAGGAAAGTAGAAATCTTTAAATAAATATATCAGCCGGACGACATGGGTCGCAGCTCAGACACTAAGCTGCTCAGGCCGGGGATAAGATGTTGATGGATTGGGGGGGGGGAAGTGGGGGCACCCAGATTGTAGTTCATTAATTGCCTCCAAGCTGCCAATAATCCAGATAATCAGGACTTGGCGAGGGGATCTGCTAAATCCCCCGAATTGCTGATGTTCTCACCAATTCAGTTCTTCCGTCCCTCTGAAACAGGATATTTGGAACTCCTTAAGTCGGCCAGCGGACGGGAGGAAGCATTTCGTGCCATTCTTCTTAATCTTGAAAACGGTCGCAATGCGCACGTGCGACAGCAGCCAGACATTTTCCTAAGACGTTGTTTTGTCAGCCCAGACATTGTTGCTTGTCCGTCGTGGCTGGAAGTTTTGCAAACTCAATCAAATGTGGTTTTATTCCATCAAGCGGCAGCCCGAACCCAACGTAAGTTTATTTTTAAAATTGAAAAAAAAAACCAGAATGCTATCAGCTGTGTTCACACAACATGGTCCCAAATCACGATTTATGAATCACAACCGATCCCATAACGCGTTAAACCCCAAACGAACACATTAAGGTTTACGTAACGGCTCCTTCTCTATAAAAGCTTCTATCCCAGGGCAGTAACGCTATTGAATTCTACTGTATAGTGCAATATTAATGCAATATCAGGGGTTTTCAATTCAAATTCAATGTACAGAATGTGAAGGATGTGTGTTTGTGTTTTATTTTTATAGTCATAAATTGTACACTGAAGACCGTATTTAATTTTGTTGTACAAGGGGCAATGACAATAAACTAAACTAAATATGAACCACATTATTGGACTCAGAACTCTTTGTTTTGTTTGAGGTTTTTGCTTAAAATACAAGGCACATTCTTCATTTTTTCCCCCACTCCAACGCTATATTAAAAAGTGTTCACAGGGCAAAACTTATAAGCCCACCAAACACTGTGCAGAATTCAGGGCTGTATATCCACCAAAGCACAATTTAATTTCGGGACAAAAAAACCAACCGAGCTAACAGTGTAGATTCTAGCTTAGCTATTTCCCAAGGATGGGATGTAGGAAGAGAAAGCGGCCAGATGAGTGGAGAGGAGGACAGGAAATGCAGGCTCAGAAGCCTAGCCCAAACTATCCTATGAAATTGTACCTAAAATGAGTATTATTATTATTATTGTTGTTGTTGTTGTTGTTATTGTTCTGAAAAAAAAGCTCTTTATTGAAAAATGAAGCCCCAGAGGCACAGTTCTAGGAGCTGGAAGTCCTTACCAGTTTGTTTTCTGGAGAGGGGGTGAGTCTTGGCATAACTGCCCTCTTTTACTGAAAAGCAGGAACCGGTGGATTTGTGTTGATATTTGACATTTTGGTAAAGAGCAGCCCTTGAGAGAGAGAGAGAGTCTATCAGCCGGCTTTTACGGTTGCACTCCCAGCACCTCTGTGTAAAGTTTCACGGCCCCTTTGGCCGACGGGCACAGTTCATTCCACCACTCGCCCTTCTGCTCCATCGACGGGACGTCCTGCACAGACAGAGAGAGAGACATGAGAGAGATGACGAAACGGGAGGAAGTCCAACAGGACGTGCAAGGATGGTTTTCGTGGGCAGAGGTTTTGATGGGGTGAGGGTGATTTTCGAGGTGGGCTAAAGTTTACACTCTAGCTGGGTCCACCTCTTTTCTGGTAAACTTCAAGGCAGAATAATGACACCCAATTAACTCTAGCGCATCCCCAAGAGGGTGAGAGGCTCAGAATAGAATAGAATAGAATAGAATAGAATAGAATAGAATAGAATAGAATAGAATAGAATAGAATAGAATACTTTATTGGCCAAGTGTGGTTGGACAAACAAGGAATTTGTCTTTGGTGCAAATGCTCTCAGTGTACGTAAAAGAAAAGAGACATTGGTCCAGAGTTAAGAATAGAATTAGAATTAGAATTAGAATAGAATTGAATAGAATTAGAATTAGAATTAGAATTAGAATTAGAATTAGAATTAGAATTAGAATTAGAATTAGAATTAGAATTAGAATTAGAATTAGAATTAGAATTAGAATTAGAATAGAATAGAATAGAATACAATTCTTTATTGGCATAAGCTCTCAGTGTACATAAAAGAAAAGAGACATTCGTCAAGGGTCAAGAATCATCAGGTGCAACACTTAATAAGTCATAGGGTACAATAGGCAATCGAATCAAGTTAGCTATCAAAGTGCTATCAAGTTAGCAGGCTTGGTCGAGTGATTTGAGGCAGCAGGAGACGCTGAGTTCGAGGCCTGCCTTAGGCACGGGAGCCGGCTGGGTGACTTGGGCCAGTCCCTCCTCCAGAGGTTTAAAACGTACCTCTCGGCTGACAAAAATGATGCCGACGGATTCTTGAGCTTCTGGTCCCCCGAGAGCATAACGCTGCTTCACTTCCTCTGAGGACAGGCTGCACCTGAAGGGCAAAATGGAGAGGAGAACCGTCCGCAGAGGAGGAGAACTGAAGTCACGATGGAGGGTGGCCTCCCTGGGTTTGAAAATGGGCTGGATTGAACAAGCAGCTGACTCATTTTTTAGGACAGCTGCCGCGTCATGACAGGCGCGTTTCTCTCGCCACGTACATGTATACATCCAAAAATGGACTGTGTTGTTTCTCCGTGTCATATAATATACGTGGGCGAGTGGTGCAGTGGCCTAGAGGTGGAGCTCTTGCTTCACAATCAGGAGGCTGTGAGTTCGATCCTAGGTAGAGGCAGATATTTCTCTCTCTGGGCACTGTAAGAATATATCCGCTGCAAATTCCGCATTGGTGACAGGAAGGGCATCCGGACAGTAAATACTCAGCTCCATATAGATAGATAGATAGATAGATAGGAGAGAGAGAGAGATAAGACAGATAATAGGTAGGCAAGTAGAGAGATAATAGAGAAGAGAAAAGAGAAGAGAGAGAAGTAGGTAGGTGGATAGAGAGAGATAAGTCAGATAATAAGGAGGTAGGTAGAGAGATGGATGGATGGATGGATAGATAGATAGATAGATGATAGATAGATATGCATAAAAAAATATATGTGGGTATACTGTATGCATAATTTTGTATCTGTTTATTTCATGTTTATGTAGTATATATTGGAGGTGGTGACGATTTGTGAGCTGTATGCAACGAAATTTCATTTTAATGTATGCAGATACATTCAAAGTGACAATAAAGTTATTCTAAGTCTCTAAGTGGCAGGGTTTTAAGTTTTATGGCCTTCTGACAAGCGGTGTCAACGAGGAAGCCAGAGTCACGTTACTAACTCAACAACCCCAACGATTCCCTTAACAACGGTGGCAAGAAAGGTCGCAAAATGGGGCAAAGCCCGCTTAAAAAATGTCTCGCTTAGTGACATAAATCTGGGGGCCCAATCGCGGTTGTAAGTGGAGGACTGCCTGCACCCCAGCTTCCTCAAGCATTACCTGACATAGAATTCGGCGCTGCACCGGCCCGCCGTGGTTTCATTCCGAACGATGCCAAGCAAAAGTGGCCTGCTGAGCGTGTCCGGCTGAAGGTTCATCTGGAAACAGGTAAAAAGGCGGTTCAGGTGAAGGAGACCCGGCTCAGCGCCAGGCCTCCTTCTTGTCGTCCAGCCTCTCACCTCATCCTGGATCTCACGAAGCACGGAAGAGAAGAGTTCCCCGACCACCAGATCCCCCGGGAGATCCTGGTGTCGAATCAAGGATCCCACCGAAGCGTCCTTGCCCAACACAGCCTGCAAAGGGAAATTGGCCTTGCTCAAGGGGCGCAGTCAGAGCTGCAAACAGGATCCATCGGCGACGTCAACAAATTGGGAGAGAATTATCATGCGGAGCCGTAATTTTCCAAAAGAATTACGCCCCAGTGTAGCTTAATAGGGGTGAGGTCCTTACCTTACAACAGTTAATTTAGCAGCCGTTCAAAGTTACAACGGCGCTGAAGAAAGGGACTGAGGACTGTTTTTCACAGTTACGACCTTGGCAGCATCCCCGCCATCGGAGGCTTGGCAACTGGCTCACACTTATGACCGTATGAGTCCTGAGATCCACTTTTGCGACCTCCTGACAAGCAAAGTCAACAGGGGAGCCAGTCTCGCTTAACAACCGGGTTATTCATTTATCAACTGCAGTGATTTGCTTAACAACCGGAGCAAGAAAGGCCGTCAAATGGGGCAAACTTAGCTTAATAAATGCTTCACTGGACCATGGAAATTTTGGGCTCAATTGTGGTAGTAAGTGGACGTACGAAGGGTCACTTGACACTTGACATATGAACCAATGGCTTATCAACCATTCAGAGTTATGGTGGACTTAAAAAAAAAAGTTATTTATCACCCGTCGTCAAAGTTACGATTCCTGGGCACGCACAACACCCCGCAGTCATGCGCTCACACAGTTGGCCACTGGTGCACATTCATGGCATCCCCGTGACTTTGACGCTGTTTTCCAGCAGGAAACAAGTCCATGGGGTATGCTGGACTCATTTAATGACCAGGCGCTTTGCTGAACAATGGCGTGATCCCCTCAACGACCTTGGTGACTGGCTTGATATCATAAAAAGGGCTGCAAAATTTAATCAGGCTCAATTGCAAGAACCGACAACCAAAATTCTGTGCTCCGTGCTGGTCGTAATTCAAGGACTACCTGTCTGTATTTATAAGATGGGGGGGGGATTCCCTCCACTGCCCCCAAAGCGGATAAAGACACCCACCTGAGGCTCCGGGTGCCCGCCGGGAACGTCGATCTTTCCTGGGGCTTCTCCCACACACAGGCTCCGTCGCAAGAAGACCAAGTTGTCGTCCGCGGTGTGCAACACGGCGCCCACACCCAGGGGGTCGGCGAGGTAGGCTTGGCTGTTCCCAAAGTCCTTGTGCCCCTGTTCCTGCAGCTGCCTGGCTGTCTCTGCCAAGTTGGTGCCCACGAAGTCCTTGTAGCTGGTGAGCCCCAGGTGGAAAGTCAAAATGCTCCCATCCAGCTTGACAGAGTGGAGGCGAAATTTGGCCCCGTCGAAAAGCCACGGGTTCTGCCGGCAACGGGCTGCCCAGACACTGTCGATTTGGGCCTGATCCGCGGGCAGCGAGTTCCGGTCGTAGAGGGGGGAAAGTTCTACTCGGACGTGAGATTCGGGGATACCCCCCAAAGCCGGGCATTTGAACAGTAAGGAGATATCTGGGTCCATCCCCTGCCTGCTTTGTTCACCTGAAAAGAGAGGAAGGCGAAACGTCCAGCATTTTCCTCTGGTTTTGGGGGTTCCCAGTATGTACCTACTACAGCGACGCTTTTCAACCTTAACAACTTTAGGCCCTCTGGACTTCAACTCCCAGAATTCCCCAGCCAGCCACTTCAACTCCTCACTCTTCAGTGTCCTGAAACTACCAATTTGTGATGGAATTACTACCAGAGGTGGTCTTCAGCCGGTTCTGACCGGTTCTGGAGAACTGGTAGTGGAAATTTTGAATAGTTTGGACAAACGACAAATGCCACTTCTGGTTGGCCCCGCCCCCATATCTATTCTCCGCCTCCCGAGTCCCAGCTGATTGGCTGGGTCTTCTTTGGTTGCCCTGCCCAGGAGAACGGAGCTGGAAAGCAGGTCAGTGGGGTGGGGAGGGAAGGGGGATTTTGCAGTATACCCTTCCCCTGCCACGCCCAACAAGCCACGCCGACAGAACTGGTAGTAAAAAATCTGAATCCCACCACAGATTACTATGTATAGTATCGGAGGTCCCATCATCCTGTTGCCAGCCTCTCTTGAACAATCACAAAGGGATCAAGAATGAAAATTCCATTTGAAAAAGAAGAAATTCCACTTTCTTTTTTCCTTGCCTTTCTTTTGAAATTAGTCCTCAGCTTACGACCACCACTTATTGGTGGCTAAGCAGGACAGTTCTGCCCCATTTTACGACCTTTCTTGACACAGTTGTGAATCGCTGCAGCCGTGAAGTTAATAATCCAGTTGTTAAGTGAATCTGACTTCCCCATTGGCTTTGCTTGTCGGAAGGTCACAAAACCATCGTCAAGTTGCCAATATCTGCATTTTGACCACGTGACCATGGAAGAGGTTGCAATGGTCATAAGTGTGAAAGACTGGTCATAAGTCATTTTCTTCAGTGCCGTTGTAACTAATCTTAAACAGTCAATGAAGGAACTCTTGTTAAGTCAAGTATCATTAATTTTTTTTTCCTGGATCTGCCTAGCAGCCGTGGGTGTGCAAATAGAATAACGTATAGAATAGAATAACAGAGTTGGAAGGGACCTTGAAGGTCTTCTAGTCCAACCCCCGGCCTAGGCAGGAAACCCCACACCACTTCAGATAAAAGGTTATCCAACATCTTTTTAAAAAACTTCCAGTGTTGGAGCATTCACAACTTCTGGAGGCAGGTTGTTCCACTGATTAATTGTTCTAACTGTCGGGAAATTCCTCCTTAGTTCTACGTTTCTTCTATCCTTGATTCTTCCCTACTCAAACAAGCGTGAATTTAGCCTCCTTGGTTGAAGCTCACAGACTACTCCATCTTTTGCCCATGAGGATATCCGACCTGTCAAACTATCCATGGTTAAATTGCAACGATCGTCACAGCTGGACAGAACGCACTGTGTTCCAGATGCGCTGGCATTGGAAATTCCCCACCTGTCAGACTTGATAGGAAGCTGGAGCGATATATATTTTGCAGACTTTACTGCTTTTCATGGATCCCGAAGGGCCACATGGTTGATATGAAGAAGGAAAACCCCAGGAGGTTAAGAGAAGGAGAAATTTAAATCAGGGCTGCCAACTGTTCGGAAAATTAAATCTTGATCTGCTTCCCTTTCCCAATTGGGGTGGAGAGGCCTAAAAGAAAGGCAGGACTTCTATATCTGTCGCAGCTGCGTTTAGAAGCAAAGTCTTCAGGATCAAGGATTTGAAAATGTGGCAGCTTAACTGCGACAGAATCATCTTATTTTTACAAGTTAGAAACAAAGGGTTAGGGCTGGGAATATCTGCAGTTATAGGATGAGCTGCAGAGGCTGGAAAGAAGTTGGCAACGCTCATCTGGAACGTGAAAAAATAAAACAATTTTTGGGGAGGATGGGAATAGCAGGGACATTTGACAGGGAGGACAAAGAAATAAAAAAGATTTGAGGCTACATGCTACTTCTTCATTCTGTCTACCACCTCCGCTCACCACGTCTGATATTAAGCTTTTGGGGACTTGATTGCAGGGGCTATAAATCCAAACAGGACATCAAGCCCTCAAGCGGAGATGGATGAGATTATAAGGCTTCGATTTAATTACGGAGCAAATTCGCTGCTCCTTCAACCCAGAACGCCATCATTGCAGTTTAATTGACATAATTTTCTGCAGAGGAAGCAGCCGCCTCACTGCAGCTTTGCTGAAGGATTGTTCATTGAGTAACTCATCATTTTTTAATATTTTCGCCCCCTAGATTTTTAGAAAAGGTTTAAATATTTTTTCTAAGAAATGCTCATTGCCCAAAAAATAAAAACAGGGCAGCATCTTCGTAGCTGTAGTCCTCGACTTACAACAGTTTATTTAATGACCGTTTGAAGTTACAACAGCACTGAAAAAATGGGAATTATGACTGTTTTTTGCACTTTAAACTGTCACAAAACCCCACAGTCACATGATCAACTTTTAGATGCTTGGCAACTGACTCATATTTATGACGGTTGCAGTGTCCCCGTTTGCGACCTTCTGATAAAGGCAGTGCAGAAGCCAGATTTGCTTAACAACTGTGTGACTAGTTTAACACCTGCAGTTGTTCCTTTAACAACTGTAATAAGAAAAATCGTGAAATGGAGCAAAATTGACTTAATAAATGTCTCAATTAGCAACAGAGTGAAGTCGCAAAAGGGGTTCAAAGGGCCCAGGGACACTGCAGCCATCATAGATGTGAGTCGGTTGCCAAAAGTCTGAATTTTGATGTGACCATGGGGTTTTACGATGGTTTAAAGTCCGAAAAACGGTCATAATTCCCCTTTTTCAGTGCCATCATGACCTTGAACCAGGGGTGGGATTCAAATATTAACAACCAGTTCTGTGGGCGTGGTCTAATTTGTGGGTGTGGCTTGGTCATATGACTGGCTGAGTGTGGCTTGTATGTAAATACTATAAATATTTATGTAAATATTGAATTTTTTATTAAAAAAAAGAACAACTTTTACCCAAAAGCAGGCAGGCAGATTGAATTGCTCGCAGAATCACAGATTCACTCAGAGATCTACCTTTCTGCAATCTGTTGCCTGAGTCTGCACTGAAAAATAGAAGCTTCAGTCCTAAGGAAGGTTCAGCTCTGCTTTTAGATTAGCAAGAAAGCAAGAAATCCAACAATTTCCTGTTTTCTAGCTAATCTAAATCCCCCAGCACAGCGGCACAGGCAAAAATGGCAACTTACGCAGGCAAGTTTGATGGCGCGCATGCCAGGTAAGGAGTGAGTGGGCGGGGCAGGTCCAGCTAGTGGTGTGATTTGCCGGTTCTCTGACTTGCGCAGAATTGTAACAACTAGTTCTATAGAACTGTCCGACCAGGTAGAATCCCACCCCTGCTTTGAACGATCACTAAATGAAGTGTTGTGAGTCAAGGACTAGCTGCGGTTGGAAGCCAGACACTGGGGGGGAAGACACTGTTATGTCACGGTTTAAAGTGAGCAGAGAAGATGTGCTGAAAACATTTATTTGGGTTTCCAACCGGGAAGACACAGACCACTGAATCTGGTTAGGCTGGTGCCAGTGCTAAAAAGAAGACAGATGAAAATGTCAAAAGCAATTAAGGAAGGGATTCTTTGCAAGCAAAACCCCAGAGGAATTTTCTCACTGCTTTATTAGTTTGAACATATATAAAATAATTCCCCACCCCTCTGGTTCGCAATGCTCCGTATGCTACTGTAAATATGCCTCTCCTATTTTTTTTCTTTTGTTAACCCTCGACTTACGACCTCAAGGGAGCCCAACATTTTTGTCGCTAAACAAGACATTTGTTAAAGTGAGGTCGGCCTCATTTTACAACTTTCCTTGCCACAGTTGCTAAGTGAATCGGTGTGGTGGTTCAGTTAGTAACCAACCCAGTTGTTTAAGTGAATCTTGGCTTCCCTGTTGACTTCGCTGGTTAGAAGGTCGCAAAAGGAGATCCAGTGCAACCGTCATAAATACAAACCAAGCGCCTGAATTTTGATCAACGTGACCCGTGGGGAGTGCCACGACGGTCCTAAGCATGGAAAATGGGTCGTAAGTCACTTTTTTTCCCCCTTGCCTCAGTTGTGAAGTGAATCATTAAAGTCAGTAACACAGTTTCGAACGGTCACTAAAGGAACTGTTGTAAGTCGAGGAACACCTGTACTGCAGACCGGGAAGAATGGAGAGGACTAGCTAGGCTCTGTTGGAAGAAACGGAGGGACTCCAACTCCCAGAATTCCAAGACCCTTTCTCTAAATATCACTTTTCTTAAACTCCCTCCTGCATGACTGATTCAAGGGGACGACTTCCAAGATTAAGAGGTCTTAAAAACTGAGGCGGCACAGCAACAAGTGCCAGGAATCCTAAAATTCAGGAATTAAGAGAGGATTATGACTATTTGTTAGGTGTGAAAATGCATGTGGTTGGGTTTTTTCTTCTTCTTCAGGGGTACCAAACGCCTGATACGCCTCTCTGGCAATAGCTCCATTCAGGAGAGATTTGCACACGCGTGAACACGGGATGCCGTATAATCTGATTTGTAATGGGCACTAATGAATGTTAATCTCGGTGGGAAGATTTGGGGGTGGGGGCTTATACAAACCGGAGGAATGAAAAAAGACTCTTGCTGGACTGAAGTCCAAACCAGGGAGACCAACTTCTATCACCTCTTGTTCCTCCGGCTTATTTATTTATTTTTAAATAGAATTGAAACCAGCAATTCTGAGTTAGCATCTCTGGAGATGGCTAATTAATTTCTATGTCAAAACTGTTGTTAACCAGACACAGATAGTCCTCGACTTACAACACCTCGCTCAGTGACTGTTCAAAGGTACGATGGCACTGAAAAAAAAGGGACTTAGGACCCCTTTTTCATAGTTACAACATTTCCAAGCATCCCCATGGTCACTTGATCAAAATTCGGACACTTGGTAACTGACTCATATTTATGACGGTTGCAGTGTCCCGGGGTCACGTGAGTTAATAACTGGAGTGATTCACATCAACGGTGGCAAGGAAGGCCGTAAAATGGAGCAAAACTCACTTCACAACGGTCTCGCTTAACAACAGGAACGTTGGGCCCAATTGTGGTTGTAAGTCGAGATGTACCTCCTGTACTGCCATAAAGTTGGCTTGCTTTTCCTAAAAGTCAGGCAGCTTTCGAAATTGGCTAGGTTAGGTTACCATGGTTGTGTTTGGGCTGGCATAGACGTTATTATTTAGCACAAGGGTCTCCAAACTTGGCAAGTTTAAGGCTTGTGGACTTCAACTCTCAGAATTCCTGAGCTAAGATAATTGTAGGAGGAATTCTGGGAGTTGAAGTCCACAAGCCTTAAAGCTGTCAAGTTTGAAAGACCCCTGATATAGGACAGACTAAAATAAGATTGGGGATTTTGGCTTACTCTCTATGCTTAACTCAGATATTATGTATAATGAATTATTAAGTATTAGGAAAAGCCTCACGTTGTGGCATATCCATCTTGCAACGGCAATCGGACAAAGGATGAGTCCACGATGAATCGGCTCCAAAGGATGGCACGGCTGGGCATTCACCAAAGTCCTATAACTAATAAAAACAGCCCTGATTTAAGAGTGCGACTTTTCATACAAGATGTCAAAATCAGATGCTAATGGAAGGAGGATTGTCAGACAAACAGGCAGACGTAAAGGGCAACTTGGAGAGGGGCTGCAATTGGAGGGGTCCTTGGTGCTCTCTAAGTTTGGTTGTTTTCTTGCAGATGTTTCATGACCCAGTTAGATTATACCATCAGTGCTAGAAGGGAGCGGGGTTTGCTGCAGATGCCCCTTCCAGCACTTAGGATGTTACCTAGATGAAACGTCTGCAAGAAAATATCCAAAATCAGAGAACACCATGGAACTCCTCATTTCAACCCTGAGCTACAAATATTGTCTGTTATTGGGTTACATTTTTTTTTAGAAAAAAAAAAAGCTCGAACTGGGTTTGCACAGGCAAAGGGCGAGAGCCGGTAAAAACACATTCTATTTTTGCTCTCTGTTTTATCTTTTTAAACCAGCTGCGGTCAGACAGATAAAACAGGAGCAAGATTTAATTCTGCTTTAAAAATTGGCAGGCTTTTAAAGTTTATTCTTCACAAAGCCACCACGGAACCCAGGAGGACCAAAGCATTTGAGAAGTGCTTTTGTTATACAGATTAAAATGGAATCCTTAAGAGTTGATAGCCCAGTTATTTCTTGCCCAACCCTGATACCAGTAAAATAATTTTGTTTGTTCGCTTTTTAACAAACTGATTTCTCATTTCCAGGGATTCAAAATCCTGCCAAATTGAGCAACCCCTGATGTAAGGTCAGCTTGGAGCCTGGAGCATTCATTTCCGCTGCAGTTTTTATCTTTGCACGGAAAAATTTGGCAATTGTCCTTGGCAACAACATACTTCCCTTTTGACAGTGGTTTTCCTAAGTTGTCCTGACTGGGCCCTTTGTGGGAGGACCACCACTACCCCATTCAAAAATAATAAAATAAAATAAAATAGAAGGTCCATTCTCTCTTCTTCCCAGTGAAAGGGAGACGTCAGTGTCGCACCTTTGACAAAAGTGTGTGTTCTTGGTTGGGCTTCCTGGCTGGTTTTCACGGGGAGGCTGCTGGCACCCTTCCCGTATATTTCACGGCTGATCGAATATGAGCCCTTTTTGCCTGGCAACTCTGGAAAAGCATCTGTAATCTCTTTCTCAAATCAAGACCCACGGGGCTGGCAAGTGATCCTACAGCCAGCTGTTCCCTCGCCTTTCAACCTTTGGAGTTGGCATCTTTCAATTTAATTTTTTTTGGGGGGTGTTAAAACTCTTTTGCATAAAGCGAAGATTCATTCACTGGGGCTCAATTCAGCCGTTGAGATTTGGCTTTTGGCAAAAAGGGAGACCGCCTCGACGTCTGGAGGAGTGGGGGGACAATTGTGCATTTGATAGACCCCCGCTGCCCATTGTTGCTTGGCTCCCAATCGTCTGCTTTAAAGTTTGACCTACAATCTTGACGTCAGGACTATCTGGGGGTGTAGAAAATCACTCAGCCTTCTCAGATCTGCAAATAGGCAAGAAAAGGAGCTAAGCACATGACACATCCCTTTGAATTAGCATTCACACACACACACAAATATATACCCCTCCATAAACAAACATATAAAATACCTGACAATCTAAATTTAAGGTATGTTGTGTGTGTGTAAACTTGATATTTTGTCTAAAATATGTTTGCGTGCATCTATAAAATCTCATCATGTAGAATTTCAGTGTGCATAAATGAGACATTCTTTAGTTTTTTTTAACCTATTACATCTAAATATATAAAATATGTGTGAGAATGTGGTTGTATATAAAACTGGACTTGGTCTACCTTTCACCTGAAATACAATTTATATGCACATGTGTGCATATATAGGCATCTATAAAACTGGATGTGGTCTATGCAATTGTTCTCAAGCTGACCAACTCCCCAACCTCCTTTCATGAAGGGTTTCATGAAGTAAAAAAAAATATTTAAATGTCTCGGCAAAACCTTATAAATTGAACTTATGTTTATTTATAAATATAGGCTCTTTGGGGATCCTCCATCATTTTTAAGAATGTAAAGAGGTCCTGAGACCACCAAGTTTGATATGCTTGAAGTGTTTCTCAACCTTTCAGATGTGTCGACTTCTAGCCAGGGAATTCTGGGAGTTGTAGTCCACATTTTAAACCATGCTGGTTGGGAAGTTCTGGGACTT
>NW_020770220.1:0-27644 GCF_900518735.1 Pseudonaja textilis
GGAAGGAAGGAAGGAAGGAAGGAAGGAAGGAAGGAAGGAAGGAAGAAGAAGAAGAAAGAAAGAAAGGAAGGAAGGAAGGAAGGAAGGAAGGAAGGAGGGAGAAAGAGAAGGGAGGGAGAGAGGGAGGGAGAGAGAGAGAAGGAGGAAAGGAGGGAGGGAGGGAGGAAAGAAAGGAAGAAAGAAGGGGAAGGAAGGAAGGACGAGAAAGAGAGAAGGAAGAAGAAAGAAAGAAAGAAAAAAGAAGGAAGGAAAGAGGGAGGGAGAAAGAGAAGGGAGGGGGAGAGGGAGGGAGGGAGAGAAGGAGGGAGGAAGGAAGGAAAGAAAAAGAAAGAAAGGGAGAGGGGGAGGGAAGGAAGGAAGGAAGAAAGAAAAAGAAAGGGGGAGGGGAAAGGAAGGAGGGAAGGAAGGGAGAGAAACTCCCCATCCCAGGTGAGCTGAACGTGAGAACATTATGAGTTGAGACCGGCGTTACGCATGCGCATTGAAAGACCGCGCAGGCTATAAAAACCGAATCGGGCGCGCAAACTGCGAGGCTGAAATTTACACGGTCTGTTTTGCGCCGGGCGGATAGGATGGGGATGCCTGTGGGTTGGGCGTCTTGCAATGCGTGGTAAAGTTTTATTAATCTTTTTAGGCGTGGGAAGGGGGTCGTATGAATGCAGACCAGCTGAGCTTTCCCTTTTTCTTTCTGTTTTAGGCTCTTCTTTGGCTACTTTCTAAGCAGCATTTTTACCTCCGGAGCTCTCGAGTTCCCAGGTAACGGGAATTTCTCTTTGTTTGGAATGGGATATTCCAGGAAGTATCTTGGTTTCCCGTTGAATAATGTGGGCAACAAACTAGGTTTGCCCCTAAAGTTCAGAGCAAGCACCCAAAACAATGTGCCAAACTATCAATTCTGGTTTATAAACTATGGCTAATCCCAAACTGAGCAAACTACAATCGCTCTGAGCGCCCCTGGTGAAGCTGAGTTGCTTAGCCATAGTTTAGTCTCCTTCCTTTGGGTTAATGTGCGGTGAAAACTTAGACTTGGTGCTGTTAACCTGGTTTGATGGGATGAGTGAATGCTGTTGGTGATAATCTCCTATTGCAATCTAACCATGGTGCAACAGAAATGGGATAAATTGTTAAATTTGTTTTAAAATTCCCCCATATTGGTTTGGTGTTAATGCAAATGTGCTTCCCAGCTGCTGTGGTGATAAACTAGAGATTGGTGCTTAGTCTGTGATTTAAAGGCAATAATTGTGGTTTAGACAGTAAGCTAAAATCAAGTAATTCAGTTAGCCATGGCTTATGTGTAGTATCAATCCAGCCCTTTGTGTTCTCTCTGCTGTTTTACCCTGAGCCCTTAAAACAAGTCTCTCCAAACTTGGCAAGTTTAAAACTTGTGGACTTCAACTCCCAGAATTCCTGAACTAACAGGACTGGAGGAGGAATTCTGGGAGTTGAAGTCCACAAGTCTTAAAGCTGTCAGGTTTGAAGACCCCTGCCTTAAAATGACCACCAGCCATTAGAATGACCAACAACAACCCTGTGAGGTGGGTTGGGCCCAAAGTCACCCAGTTGGCTTTCATGCCTAAGGTGAGACTAGAACTCACCATCTCCTGATTATTGACTCAAGCTCACCCAGTTGGCTTTCATGCCAAAGGTGAGACTAGAACTCACCGTCTCCTGGTTATTGGCTCAAGCTCACCCAGTTGGCTTTCATGCCTAAGGTGAGACTAGAACTCACCGTCTCCTGGTTATTGGCTCAAGCTCACCCAGTTGGCTTTCATGCCTAAAGTGAGACTAGAACTCACTGTCTCCTGGTTATTGGCTCAAACTCACCAGCTGGCTTTCACAGCTAAGGTGGGACTAGAACTCACAGCCTCCTGCTTTTTAGCTTGGTGCCTTAACCACCAGGCCAAACTGGCATAGCATAGGGCAGTGATGGCTAACCTTTTTGTCGTCGTGTGCCGAAAATGCCCTTGTGCACCTGCACCCATAATGCAGTGTGCATGCAACCCCCCACCCTTCCCCTGCAACCCTGTCCAACCCTGGATGCACAGGCAGATACCCAACAACCAGCCGGTAGGCAGGGGGATGCGTGCATGCATTCGCAGTGGCTTAGTTCCAGCCGACCGCTTGTGTGCTGGCAGGAATGGCTCTGTGTGCCACTTCCGACATGCGTGCCATAGGTTCATCGTCATGGGTATAGGGTTTCCTGCTTAAGCAGGAGGTTGGACTAGAAGACCTCCAAGGTGCCTTCCACCTCTGTTATTCTCATAACAAAACAACAACAAATAATATTCACAAAGTAAGGGCTCTTGGTAATAAAGAGCAAGAATTAGCCATGGCTTAATGTGTTAATCCAGCCCGTGATAGTCTCTTTGGGGTCTTCCTCTTAACATGACCATCAGTGGTGTCTCCTGGTATCTTCAGGTGAGGCTGTTCTTGGAGTCAAACAATAGTGGAATATTTCACAAGAAGAGTTCTCCATTTCTCTACTCGTTGTAGAATACCTTATGCTACCAGACTTGAAATTCTAGACCTAGAAAACCATTGAATTATGCTGTCTTCAGTCTGATCTAAGTATGGTATATAAAATCATACATTGCAATGACTTACCTGTCAGTGAATATTTCAGCTTCAACCATAACAACACAAGAGCACACAATAGATACAAACTCGAGGTTAATCACACCAAACTGGATTGCAGGAAATACGACTTCAGCAACAGAGTGGTCAATGTCTGGAATACTCTACCCGACTCTGTGGTTTCTTCCCCAAACTCCAAAAACTTTAACCTTAGGCTGTCTACTATTGACCTCACCCCTTTCCTAAGAGGTCTGTAGGGGGTGTGCAGAAGCGCACCAAAGTGCCTACTGTCCCTGTCTTATTGTTTCTTTGTATTTTTCTTGCGTGTATCTATTTCATGTATTCATAACTACGTATATACTTATACCTATTATCTTGTAAGCAATTGACAAATCAAAATAAATAAATAAAAATAAATAAATAAATATAGAGCAGAAATAGAAATAACTCAAGAGGGAAGGTTTGGGTTGAAGAACTTCAATCAACATGGGCTTCATGGTTCATTACCTGCTGAGCAATATCTTCAAGCATTTTGATCTTGGAAAGGTGAAGTTTGTTAGCTAGCTAGAGGAAAATCTTCTCCAGCTGGCTTGATTTGACACGGCTAGCTGGGGAATTCTGGGAGTTGAAGTCCACAAGTCTTAAGGTTGCCAAGGTTGGCCCCTCGTCCTAATAGTTAAATGTGTCAACTTGGAGATCTTGCTATAGGTACGGCTGAAACTCTATAGTCCTACCTTGATCCGTTTTCTGGACAAGGGGTATCAAGAAAAGGTGGGCCTATCTTTTACAACAGGTACGGTGTCTTGCCACGATGACCCGTGGCGAATTTGGCTGCCAAAGGAAGTTGCCAATTTGAGCTCCTGGGACATAGACATTCTCGGTACGTGTGATCCTTCTTCAACTATTTGGACTCTTTGGTTTGAATTTATGCTTTTAGGAATGGGTTGCATCTGGAAGAGGAGGTGATTAAGAGAATAATCAAATATGCAGAAATGAGTAGATTGACATTAGCAATTAGAGAAGAAGAAAAAGTATTATAAAATTTGGGATTTATTTTATCAATGGCTAGATAGAAGAGTAAGAAACTGATTATAATAGCAATGATATATTATAATTGATTATTTGTAAATAAGCTATACTATGAATATAATTTAGTAAGAATTGAGTTTTGCTTCTAAAGATAGCCCGGAAATAAAACTAAAATTTAAATAATAGAATAATAGTGAGATAATATGATATGGGATGTTGATTAGAATATAATATGAATGTAAAGTTAGGAGGAGAGGATTATAGATATTTTGCACATATGTATACCAAACCGACACACTATAACTGAAAGATGGTTTTATTTGTTATTTGATACGTTATAAAAATAAACTTTTTTTTTTAAAAAAAGGAATGGGTTGCGTCTAACTCAAGGGTCCTCAAACTTGGCAAGTTTAAGCCTTGTGGACAACTCCCAGAATTCCTCAGCTAACATGACTGAAGGAGGAATTCTGGGAGTTGAAGTCCACAAGTCTTAAAGCTGTCAAGTTTGAAGACTCCTGGAATAGAATAGGAATAGAATTTGGAATAGGAATAGAGTTTAAAATAGAATGCAGAATAGAATAGAACAAAGATCTTCAAACTCAGCAGCTTTAAGACTTGTGGAGTTCAACTCCCAGAATTCCTGAGCTAACATGACCAGAGGAGGAATTCTGGGAGTTGAAGTCCACAAGTCTTCAAGCTGTCAAGTTTGAAGACCCCTGGCTTTAACCTTTTGGCTGGTTTTCTACAGATGGCAGTGGGGATGACATGGAAGACTGCCGTTATCAAATTGACTACGGAAAGCAAGTGTTGATGGTTGGGCACCAGAACTGTACTGAAATGGAGGTATGCCATTGTGAGGTGCTATGACTAATGTGGACTGGGGAATTCTGGGAGTTGGAAGTCCCCACATCTTAAAAGCTGCCAAGTTTGAAAAAACAAGAGGTCTCCAACGTGGCAATTTTAAGGCTTGTGGACTTCCAACTCCTAGAATTAGGGAATTGGATGGTGCTGAAGTCCTCTAATCAGGGGTGGGATTCTACCAGTTGGCACCTATTCGCTAGAACCGGTTCTTAACATTCTAAGCAGTTTGGAGAACCAGTTAGAAGAAATTCCTGGCCTAATCCTGTAAGGAAGGCAGGAAGGAAACATTCTGGTGTTGCTTACAGAAACTGCCTCTGTCTTAACCCTTATTGCATTCTTGGCAGGACTAGACTTCCTGTCTGGAACTTCTCTGGAGTTTTTTTCCCCCTCCTTTGCTGGTACTCTGCTTGTGTGGAGTGACCATTTAAAGTTACAATGGCACTGAAAAATGTGACTTATGACCATTTTTCATACTTACGACTGTTGCAGCATCCCCCACAGTCACGAGAGGCCAGGCGGGGAGCTGCGTGCCTCAATGTGAGTGATATTGAGTTGGCCACGCCCAGCCAATAACATGACCGCTAAGCCTCGTCGACCCGGTCACATGACCACCAAGCCACGCCTACCAGCTAAGCCACACCCACAGAACCAGTTGTTAAAAAATTTGAATCCCACCCCTGGCTCTAAGCACATAGTGCTTATAAGCAGCATCCTCAATAATGGGAAGCGAGTTTCCAATAATCTTCTCTGCTTGGGGGATTGGGGGGGAGCTGGCTGAGGAATTCTGGGTGTTGAAGTCCACCAGTCTTAAAGTTGCCAAGGTTGGAGACCCACGCCCTATGTCACTTTGTGGACTGGCCATATGCAAATCAATCATATGCTTTGTTGGACTCGTTGGGGTGGCTAACTCCTCAGTAAAGCAATCATCTACTCGAGAAGTTGCTCTCCAGGAATTCACAGCTTTGTCGGATGGGGGTCTTTCTGCGGTTTCTATCCCCAGGATAATAAACCACGCCTGAGATTCAGGTTGCAGTTCAACGCTACCGAGGGAGTTCGACCCCAGAATGAAACTTACAGCGTGGACTGCGACACCTTCCAGGCTGATGAAGCGTCATCCGACAATGGTTTTGCCAGCGCTACTACAAACTGCACCAAAAACGTCATGGCAGTAAGTGTGAAGGGCATCACTCTGCTGATCACCTAATTCCCAAGAACTGTCTTTTGTATATTTAGCCATGTAATATGGCTTTTTTGATTTTATCTTCTTCATCTTTTCTACCACCTTCTCGTATTAGTATTATTATGATTATTTTCTCTGTTGTTTTGCATGTAAACTGAGAGCTGCTATACCAGAGACAAATTCCTTGTGTGTTTAATCCCACTTGGTCAAAGTATTCTATTATATTCTTTATATTTGTTCTCTCTCCTTTCTTTTATTCTCTCTCCTATTTCTGTTCTATATTCTATATTCTCTTTTATTCACTTCTCCTCTGCTATTCTCTCCTATTCCCTATTTTATTTTCTCTCTATTCTACTCTCTCCTATTCTATTCTCTCTTCTATTTCTCTTCTCTCTATTTTCTATTCTTTTATCTTCTTCAATCCCTCTTTATTCCTCTTTTCTCTGTTCTCTTTTATTTTGTGTTTGTTGCATGGCTTATGTTTTCTGTTGTACAGATAGTCCTTGACTTAAAACAGTTGATTTAGTGACTGTTTAAACTTTCAACTCAATTCTTTTGAAAGTATTGAACTGTTTTGCTATTCATGCTCACATCCAAATATCTTCCACTTGTAGGTTACATTCCCAAGGCTTATTCCCACTTTTCGGGATGAACTCATGGTACGTAATCCAACTTTCTCAGGCAAGCTAGTTGAATCGTGTTTACCAGTAAAATTACACTGGGGGGAGGGGAGGAATCTATAATCTGGCTCACATTATAACGATTTATTTGATTGCAGTTGAGCGTGTGGTTTAATCACAGCTATTGTCACAAACTGCGGCTTAGTTGGGAGAAAAAAATGAATCTGTCTGCATGATTTTAATTAGACTTGCTGATATTTTTTTTTCAAGCCTTCTAAATGTGTGCATTGGCTGATAATGAAAGCGCACAAATTAAGTCTGGGGTTTTTTTTTTAGATTGCTGCTTGGAGATTTAAGATTTTAGGAGGCGTCCATCTGCACAGATGATGGAAATTTTTGAATATCTCTAAGGTCCTCTTCAATAAATATCTTAATGTCAACATCCATCCTGAGTATCCAAATAAAAAATCCAGGACCATTTTATTTCTGAAAAGCTTACTGTGTTATTGAATACCTTGCATAGTAATCTCGAGGCAAAATTAACTCCCGAGATTCCCAGGCACCAGTTCATAGTATTAAACTTCATAGTATTTGAGGGGCTGCCACAGAGAGAAGGAAGGGGTTAAGCTATTTTCTAAAGCACCTGTAGGCCAGACAAGGAAGAACGGATGGAAACTGAACAAGGAGAGATTTAACCTGGAAATAAGGAGAAACTTTCTGACAGAACAATCAACCAATGGAACAGAAGTTGCCCTTGGAAGTTGTGGAAGCGTCATCACTTGAGACTCTCAAGAAGGGATTGGACTCCCATCTGTCAAAAGTGGTGTAGGGTCTCCCACTTGGGCAGAGGGGTTGGATTAGATGACCTACAAGGTCCCTACCAACTCTATTTCTTATCTGTTAAACAATGATTTTTCCCAGCCAAACCCCCAGGCTTCCATGTAGACCAAGTTCTCTTTGTTATGGGAACCGTCTGCCTCAACTTCACACCTGTTAAAATGTCCTTGAAAAGCTTCCAGACTCCCTCAAGCTTCAGTGGAGCTGTAGAAGTTTCGTTTCTCTAGATAACCCGTTCGTAAGCACCGTCGGAATGGAATGCTTTTAAAAGTGGGGTCTGAAGTTTGAAGAACAGATTCTGAAACGTGGTTAGTGCAAACCTATCTTGGTCCAAGATCCTTCTTAACGTTGTGGCTTTTTATAGGGCGCCCGGCCTGGAATGGAGCCTCAAGTGGCAGCTGCAATGGAGTGGATCGTATCGATCGAGGATAATGGCCGGATCCATCATTTGAGTCTCAGGCAGGCGATTCAACAAGGCTATAATTTCTTTTCTGATGCCAGTGATATCATTATCCAAGTCCCATTTAATGCTAGAGGAGTCGCAGTTTACAAGGTACAAGAAATGAGAAATAGATTTGATTGCTTATTGCACCCTAGACTGTTATTAAGTGTTGTACCTTATGATTCTTGACTCTTGATGAATATCTTTTCTTTTTATGTACACTGAGAGCACAGCTGACTTTCAAGCCTAATGGTAATGATGCGCTATGAGATAATTTATTTAATTTATATGGCCGTCTATTCGCCCATGGCGACTCGAGGCAGCTTGCACAATGTAAAACCATATTTAAAACAAAAAATAAAAATAAAAAACAATAAAAACTAACAAAAAGAATCACATTAGTAAAATACAATAGAACAAAATTTGGGAGGGGGAAATGGTGATGATGTAGTGATGGGCAACCTTTTACTTTAATGGTTTGGATCAAGACCTCCTTTGGGATTGGATATTGGCATAAAACACTTTCTAGAATGTTGAAAGCATGAAACGTGACTATATGTCTTACAGCAAGATGACCACGTGTTGTACACAGTAGCCATCAAGCTAACTTATGGGCCACCTGAGCAGCGCCTGACTCTGGAATCAAGAATGATCTGCGCCCCAGGTGAAAACTTTTGTTTCCAAGATTCTGCTTCTACATCGGATATGGAGATATTGGCGTCACGGCTGTTCCATCTGTAGTTTTGTCATGTTCTTTGTCATTAGCGGATTCTTTTTATCCTTTCCTTTATCTTACACACCTTTTTCATGCATGAAGACCCAAGTATTTTTCCTTATCTTCCTTTCTTGATCCAAGTTTTGTTTTCTCATCGGGTAGGGAAATGGATTAATTGAAGTCTGACAAAGCTGAACTCAGAAAATATACAAAACTTGAATACGATTTGGCATGTTGTGTGTAAATGCAACAATTATGGTTTGGAAATCATGGTTTATCGTACCACATTAGGCCTGAATATCATAATGGGGTTATTAAACTCACCAGATTAATATAATGTGGTTGGTCTGACATCCCATACTTTTTGGAGGAGGTATATTATGCAAGCTTCTAATCAGGATCGAGGTTTTTCTTGAAGAACCTCAACATGCAGAAGACCATTACAAATTGGAGAATTGGTTTGGAAAATCTTCAATCTTTCCCCTCAACTTTTCAGGCCCAGCAGTCTGTAATTCGACCCACATGATGGTGATTCTCCCAGCTTTCCCAGGAAAATTGACAGCTGTCAGTCTGAATGAGAAGAACATGCTGGTACACCAACTTCAAGCCAATGGCATTGGTGTGGATACCAGAAAAGGAGTAAAGTTGTATATTCCCAAAAGACTTCTGAACACTCGGGTAAGTTACTTGGGTTTGAGGACATATTTCACGAGACCAAAAAAAATGTCGGGGGTTGTTTGGTGGTTGGGGAATTCTGGTAGTTGAGGTCTACAAGTCTTGAAGTTACCAAGGTTGGAAACCCCTGGTCTTAAAAAGTACAAGAGCTGGCTGGGGAATTCTGGGAATTGAAGTCCACTTCTAAAAGTTCCCAGGGTTGAGAAACTAGAATGTATTACAATAGGATCATATGTTGATTAACCATCAGGTCTAACTGCTCCTCTGTCTTAAAAGTTGCAATTCTGATGAAAGCAGTGGAATAATTTTATCTCTGATTTTCCAGGCCTACAGAGATCATGATTGCTCAGGTATTCAGTTGTACGTTGCGTCCTTGACTTTGAATTTTGACTACCGTGGGGAAATAGCCACCATGGTGAGCTATCCAGAATGTCCTTGTGAACAAAATGCACCAATAGGTGAGGATTTTAACATCGCTGCTAAAAAAAAATCGATCTTCAAATGTGGCCTGCAAAGATCTAAACATCCTATTGTGGTTATGGGCCAACTTTCTTGAGAAGCCCCAATGCAGAGAATATGCCACTTCTGTCTTTCTACTTCAGTTGACAAAATGCACACACCTTTCAGCCTTGTTAACACATTTTCTGACCAACAAATTGATATGTGCTTGGGTCTCATGGTGAATTTAGATCCTTTAGCAATTTCCCCCACCTTTTCTCTCCCACAAATGATAAAGCTATAATTTTGGGGCTGCTTTCTCTGTGGAATGGATGTTGGGGTTTTGTATTTAAGGTAACTGAGGATTATCTGTACTAAAATATGTTAAATATGTCATAAGTCTCTCTGGAAGGTCCATTGTAACTTCAAATGGGTCACTAAGTAAGAACTATCTAGTAAAATATGTTCAGTAGGTCATAAATATCACCGGGGAGATCCATTGCAACTTTGAATGGTTGGTAAGTGAGGATTATATGTATCTATTTGTTAAATATATCATAAGTCTCTCTGGAAGGTCCATCGTAACTTCAAATGGTCATTAAGTGGGAACTATCTGTAGTAAAATATGTTCAATGTGTCATTAGTATTTTTGTGGAATCCATCAATGTTGAATAAGTGAGGACTATCTGTACTAACATATGCTAAATATGTCATAAGTGTCTCAGGATGGTCCATTGAAATGTTGAATGGTCACCAATGAGAACTAAAAACAGGGCCAAAATCAGACAGACATTGTTGGTGTTCCCTGGTTGGGTCATGAAATGTCTGCAACCAGCCAGCCAACCTCCCTCAAAGAGGAGCAAGGACTCCCCGATGCCACCCTGAGCTACAGATAATTCTCTTCGGTTGGACTCATTGTGGCTTATCGTGGTTGTAATACGTGATACCCGGCTTCCTTACAGTCTCCGTATGCACTCAAGACGGACACATGGATTTTGAGATAGCGAGCAGCAGTACGAAACCGGACTTAAACCTGGATACCCTCAGGCTTAGAGACCCCACTTGTGGGCCCGTCCCCGGGTCGGCTTCGAAAGACCGAGTCCACTTCCGTGTGCCGCTCAACGATTGCGGGACCACGGTGAAGGTGAGTTCCTCAGGGGAACCTGGTTGGTTCTCCTGCTTCGCCAACACAGGTTGCCCTTGAATTACGACCGCCATTGAGCCCCAAAGGTTTGTTGCTAAGGGAGACAGCTGTTAAGTGAGTTTTGCCTCATTTTATGACCTTTCTTGCTGCCACTGTTAAGTGAATCACTGCAGTAGTTAAGTTAGTAACACGGTTCTTAAGTGAATCTGGCTTTCCGTGCTGATTTGGCTGGTCAGAAGATGGCAGAAAGGGATCACATGACCCCAGGATATTGCACCCGTCGTAAAAATAAGTTGGCAGGTGTCCCAGTTTTGATCACGTGACCACAGGGGTGTTGCAAAGTGGTGCGGTGGCCTAGAGGTGGAGCTCTCACCTTATAATCAGGAGGCTGTGAATTCGATCCTAGGTAGAGGCAGATATTTCTCTCTCTGGACACAATGGGAATATATCTGCTGAACAAAACTCCTCATTGTTGACAGGAAGGGCATCCGGCCATTAAAACACCCTGCTAGCTCCATTCTGTTGCCCAGAGTCCACCCCACAAGGGATTATGGGGTCATTAAAATGACGATGATGACCACAGGGGTGTTGCAATGGTTGTAAGGATGAAAAATGGTCATAAGTCACTTTTTTTCAGTGCTTTTGTAACTTCGAAGGTTCGCTGAAGGAATGGTTATCATGTATTTGTACCCTTTTGTGCTTCCAGATTGTTGGTGAGAAGATCATTTATGAAAATGAAGTGAGTACCTTTTGGCCAGATCAACCTCCACGCTGGATCACCAGAGACAGCGATTTCAGGTGAATCTGGCTTGGCTGTTATGTGGAGCTCAAGATTCTTGACCTCCACGTAAGATCATTTTCTATGGGTATTTGTGCTTTTCCATTCGTGCACAATTCCAGCAAAATTGGGGTTTTTGCTCGAGAACACTTGGATTGCAATGCTTTTTTTGGGGGGGGGGGGGGGAATATGCATTGATGGTAAGTGCAATAAAAATGTTGATTTTTGCCAATTGGCCCAGCCTCTATTTAGTAACTTTGGAAGCGACGGATAAAACTTGAATTCTGAGGGTGTGACTCCGCGCAAAGTTCATTGTTTTGAAACTTGCGCAGTCAATATTCATAAGAGTTCATGCCATTGACCTAAATGATGTAACATTATGTAGCTATATAATTCTGGATTGAATGAATATCCTCTTCCCTGCTGTTGGTTGGTTCATGACTGAAAACCAGATAGCAAAAAAGATTTTTTTAAGCTCCTGCTTTAAAAAAAAAATCATACCTGGATGATTATGTCTCTGCCTTGTACGTGGCGATTTCTGCAATCAATCTTCTGCATTTTCAGTTAGGATGATCATTTAAAGCGGAGCTTTTTGTGCTGTTGTCTAAATTGTGCATTTGGATGCACGCTAATCTTTTAGGCTGTGATTGATAGACGTGGCTGGCTTTTATTTAATCCACTAAGCCGAAATTCACCTTATGACTGAGGAGTGACGTGTAAACCCAGTCATGTAAGAAATAGGCTACAGTTCTTTAAATGCAGGAGGGTAAGAATAATAGAATTGAAGCGAGAGAGGTTTTCATTCTTTTTTTTTTCCTTCTTCCCTCAATTGATTATGAAATGAGATACTGCAGATCTGAGCAGGTGGTTAAGAAGAGAGATCTTTTGACTTAAAACAACATTAGAAGACCTGAAACTCTGGCTGAATCTTGGCAGGGAAATAAAATCTTTGAATGCAGATGAATTAGGGAAAGAATTGTCCCCTTCCAGCCAGGCACACATACAGGCAGTCCTCGACACAATTGAGCCTCAAATTTACATTGCTAAGTTTTGCCTCATTTTACCACAGTTGTTAAGTGAATCACTGCAGTTGTTAAGTCAGTAGCATGGATGTGAATCTGGCTTCCTTGTTGACTTTGCTTATCAGAAGGTTGCAAATGACTCTGGGAGACGATGCAACCGTCACAAGTACATGCCAGTTGCCAAGCATCTGAATTTTGATCACATGACCACGGGGATGCTGCAACGGGTGTTAAGGGTGAAAAAACGTCATCATTTGCTTTTTTTCAGTGCCATTGTAACTTTCAACATCCACTAAATCAAGGGTTTTCAAACTTGGCAAGTTTAAGACTTGTGGACTTCAACTCCCAGAATTCTTCAGCTAACAGGAGGAATTCTGGGAGTTGAAGTCTACAAGTCTTAAAGCTGTCAATGTTTGAAGACCCCTGCGCTAAATGTATGGTATGTAAATAGAGGGCTGCCTGTATACATGTATTTAGAAAATGTTTGTGACCCAAAAAACAGCACAGTGCAAATTCTGGTGAACTGCACTTGGAAACACTGAGGTTCAAACAGGTTTTGGTGAAGCCGATGGCACATACATCTTTTGGTATGCTTGTAATAGGATGTGAGAATGACCTTGGGAGACAGGAGGCAGTATTCATAACTATGTGTTTACTTATACCTATTATTTTACAAGCAATTGACAAACCAAATAAAATAAATAAAATAAAAAAATAAAGATGGCCCGGTAGTTAGAATGCAGAATTGCAGGCTAACTCTGCCCACTGCCAGGAGTTTGATCCTGACCGGCTCAAGGTTAATTCAGCCTTCTATCCTTCCAAGGTCAATAAAAGTGAAGACCCAGATTGTTGGGGGCAAGAGGCTGTCTCTATAACCAGTGCTGTAGAGCACTATGAAGTGGTACAACTATGGAGATTCTCCGTCGTCCTAACTCATAGTTGTCCCAAAGGTGCTTTTTCAAGAGGCAACTGGACTTTCTGGTTTTTCTTTGACGACGTTTCGCTTCTCATCCAGTTCTGAACTGAAGAAGCTTCTTGGATGAGAAGCGAAACGTCTTCAAAGAAAAACCAGAAAGTCCAGTTGTCTCTTGAAAAAGCACCTTTGAAGCTGAATATAAGTGCTATTGATAATTGCTTGGCAATATTCAATGAGAGGTGTTCAAATCCAAAGCAAGGACGGAGGTGGAAAAGGCATCTTGGAAGGAATAGAATAGAATAACAGAGTTGGAAGGGACCTTGGAGGTCTTCTAGTCCAACCCCCTGCCTAGGTTGGAAACCCTACACTAGGATCCTCCCTAGTTCTTTGGGAAGTAAAGGTAAGCGAGGAGAGGCGTGCGTTCAGATTTTCAAGATAACTTCACCCTAAAGATAGTGTTGGTGCTCAGGTTTTTGGTTACCTGTCCAGACTACGTCAAAGGGCTGACGTTATTCAACTTTTCTTCCAGGTTGACCGTGGTTTGCTCATACGAGAGTACCGATACTTCCTTGAACGTCAAGATAAACACGCTTCCTCCTCCCGAGCCTGCAATCAACCAGGGTCTACTTTCTCTTCTTCTCCTCATTTATCCAGGTGAGATATTTCAATTCATGGCTAGGTGGTGGGAGATATTTCTTCATTGCAGTTTTGCATCTTATTACTTCCAGTATAGGGACGCGGTGGCTCAGTGGCTAAGATGCTGAACTTGTTGATCAGAAAGGTCGTCAGTTCGGCGGTTCGAATCCCTAGCACTGCATAACGGAATGAGGTCCCGTTACTTGTCCCAGCTTCTGTCAACCTAGCAGTTTGAAAGCATGTAAAAAATGCAAGTAGAAAAATAAGGACCACTTTGGTGGGAAGGAAACAGTGTTCCTCCGTGCGCCTTCGTCGTTTAGTCCTGCGGGCCACATGACCACGGAGACGTCTTCGGACAGCGCTGGCTCTTCGGCTTTGTCATAGAGATGTGCACTGTCCCCTAGAGCTGGAAACCACTAACAGGGGAACCTATACCTTATTTCCAGTATCTAGAGCAGTGTTTATCAACCTTGGCAACATTAAGAGAAGTGGACTTCAACTCCCAAAATTCCCAGCATGGCTGACTGGGGAATTCTGGGAATTGAAGTCCACACACCTTAAGATTGCTACGGTTAAGAAACTCTGATTTTAGAAGATTCTCAGTTTGTAAAAAATACTTCCCAGAAGTTCCAGCTGATGTAGATCTAATGTATCCATAGTTATCTGGATGAAGCTCTTTAAAAATAACCAAAGAGTTAATTTTACACACTTTGTAATAATTTCTGTAATTTGCATAATGTCATCGTTTATAGAAATGACCTAAATTGCTGCAAATGATGTCTTTTTGCTTTTAAAAGACATTGGGAAGAAAGAGGGTGCCCTAACGGCCTATTAAATTGAAGTCTCCTTCGGGTGTGCAGTTAATGCACATAAACATAATTACATGCGGATTGGGGGTTTTTGTCTTCTGTCTTAATGTGTGCCTTAAAAGGCTGCCAAACCAGAAAGTCATAAGTTTAAAAAGCTAAACTAAAGTAGAGCTGCCCGTATAATATTTTTTCCAATTTGGAAACATTAACTTGAAATCCAGTTTTAAACTGCTTAGATGGAGTCCACAGAGATTGAAGCGGTAGATAAATGGTGTGTAATAAAATTTGAAAAATGTGCTGAGCAGTGGTGGGATTCAATATTTTTTTTTAACTACCAGTTCTGTGGGTGTGGCTTAGTGGGTGTGGCAGGGGAAGGAAATTGCAAAATCCCCATTTCCTCCCCACCCACTAACCTGCTTTCCAGCTCCATTCTCCTGTGCAGGGCAACCAAAGAAGACCAGCCAATCAGCTGGGACTTGGGAGATGGAGAATAGATGGTGGCAGGACCAGTCAGAGGTGGTATTCTGCTACTGGTTCTCCAGAACCGGTAAGAACCTGCTGAATACCACCTCTGGTGCTGAGAAAAATGGAGAAAAAAGTAGTATTTTAGAAGCTTCGAACAACTAAATTTCTCAGCACAAGCACTGAGGTTTTTTGGAACTGGGTTAAAGATGCTGGCGTAACAAATGTCAAATGATTTTGGAAGCCAAATCCTGACATGCTTGAATGGGTTGTGTGAATGCCACCAGGGTTGGCAAACGCTAGGCGGGAAGTAGCAGCCCCAAATCTGGTTTCTTGTTTTGCAGATGAGTCCTACTCAGTTCCTTACACAAATGACCAATATCCACTTGTGAAATATCTGCGACAGCCCATTTTTCTGGAAGTTCAAGTCCTTAACCGAAATGACCCAAACATCCATTTAATGCTGGAGCACTGCTGGGCTACCCTATCCTTGGAGCCTTCATCTTTGCCACATTGGAACATTGTGGTTGACGGGTAAGTGGCCTTTATTTTCCGTATTTTTATTCGTGTACCTATTTGTATCCTGCTTTTATTATTTTTACAAATAACTCATCTTTGTAAACATATCCAAACATGCTTTCATCTTCCTATTTTCCCCACAACAACAACAACAATCTTGTGAGATGGGTTGGGCTGAAAGAGAGGGACTGGCCCAAAGTCACCCAGCTGGCTTTCATGGTAAGGCTGGACTAGAACTCACCGTCTCCTGGTAATTGGCCCCAAGTCATCCAACTGGTTTACATGCCTAATGCGGGACTAGAATTCACCATATTCTGGTGATTGGCCCCAAATCACCCAACTGGTTTCAATGGCTAAGGTGGGACTAGAACTCACAGTCTCCCGCTTTCTAGCCTGGTGCCTTAACCACTAGACCATGCTGGAAAAGGTGCAGATACAAAGAGTCTTGAGCCTGTCACCAAATCAACCAAGATAAAATCCTGACCGAATTGAACATTCAACCAGGTTTATGTTGTCTAAAGACAGGCATTACCGTTTCTACCTGATCCACTTGAACCCTAGTGTGTGGCACAAACCTTGTGCAAAACGGTTGCGTGAATTGCAGAACCCGTGAATTACACAGCGTTAGTTTGTAATAATACAACCAGTCCCTAAAGACAGGATATTTTATTTTATTTATTATTATTTTTAATTTTTAATTTTTTTATATTTTATATTATTTTATGTTTTATATTTTATTTTTATTTGCAAAAATATACTGCTCTGCTGGTTGCTTCTAAACAATCCCTGCAGGTTTTCCAAAGAGAGAAGAATGAACATTGGATTAACGCTGATTTGCTTCTTTTCATAGATGTGAATATGAACTCGACAATTACAAAACCATCTTCCATCCAGTCGGCCCGGCGGTCAGTTACGCTAATTTCCGCCAAAGATTTGAAGTGAAGGCATTCGCTTTTGTCTCCAATGGCAAAACTCTGTCCAATCACGTGAGTTTCCGCTGAAAATCCTTGCAAGATTGATTTTTCTTTTTCCTGCCAGACCTGGAGCAGTAATTGGAAAATTGCTCCTGTAATTTAACTAGCCCATATGGAGCCCTCAATTATTCTTGGTGTAGGTCCCCAGAATTTTCTCCCCCTGTTACTAGCAGATTCATTCACATGATGGCTGAAAATTGCTGGTGAAATTTGCTATGCTTTTACTGCAGAAAATTGAACATCAACCTTATAATTATTCACTTAGTGGCCAAAGTTATAAGGGCGCTTTAAAAAGTGACTTATGGCTGTTTTTCACACTTAAGACCATTGCAGCATCTCCATGGTCGTGTGATCAAAATTCGGACACGTGGCAACTGGTTCACAGTTACGACGGTTGCAGACTCCTGGGGTCCTGTGATCCCATTTTACAACCTTCTGTCAAGCAAAGTCCACGGGGAAAAGCCAGATCCACTTAACAAGCGTGCTAGGAAGGGTTGTAAAATGGGGCAAAACTCACTTATCGGCTACCTCACTTAGGAACGTAATGCTCAATTGTGGCCATTAAGTCGAGGACTCGCTGTGTAGCAGTTAGTGACTCATTTGTTCAGCTTTAACCTTGAGAGGAAGCTACGTAAATTCATTGTAAATGTGGAGTAGCCCGACTGTGTCTTTTGCCTTTTAGTTGATCCACAGGAGGTTGTAGGCTGACAGCTTTCCTTTCCTCCTAGGTGTATTTTCACTGCAGCGTTATCCTCTGTGACAGGCAGCATCCAGATTCTCCGCTGTGTTCTTCTCGATGTCCCCGTTCTTCCAGGAAAAGACGAGGTAAGGGTTACGGTCATCCTGAAAGATCTCAGTTGAGATAAAGATTAAAAAAGGGACATGAGAAGAATCAAATGGTATGGCTAAGCTAGCGTGTCCTTTAAATTTGTTTTCTGCATTTAACTCCAACCTGATTTTTTAAAAAAATGTTTCTCAAGCTTTTTAAGATATTCGGACTTCAACTTCCACAATTCCCCAGCCAATTCTGGGAATTGAAATGCATAACATCTTAAAATTGCCAAGGTTGAGAAACACTGTTCTCGGTGGATTAATACCCTAAGCTACACAGATTTACCCTGTGGCCAATGAATCAGACAGACAGACAGACAGACGGACAGATGAGAGCGATGTGAGTGGCCTGGTAGTTCGCCTCCCAGTCGGGAAGTTTGAGAGTTCAATCCTAGGTAACAGCAGATATTTCTCTCTTGGATGCAGAGAAAAAGAATTTGCTGTGAACTCTTATGTGGTGTCAGGAAGGGCATCCGGACAGTAAATGCTCGGTTCCATCCAGGAGCCCTAGGTCTACCCTGAATTAAGGGATTACAGGGTCATAAAAGGGGATAGATAGGTGGGTAGATATGTGGATAGATAGATGGGTAGATGGGTACAGTAAGTAGGTAGGTAGGTAGATAGACAGACAGACAGACGACAGATGAGAGAGAGAGAGAGATGTAGGTAGATTAGATAGATATGATGGATGGATGGATGGATAGATAGATAGATAGATGGATAGAAAGATAGATAGATGACAGAGATGAGAGAGAGAGAGAGAGATAGGTAGATTAGATAGATATGATGGATGGATGGATGGATAGATAGATAGATAGATGGACAGATAGATAGATAGATGACAGAGATGAGAGAGAGAGAGAGAGAGATGTAGGTAGATTAGATAGATACGATAGGTAGGTAGGTAGGTAGGTAGATAGACAGACAGATAGGCAGGCAGGCAGGCAGGCAGGTACATACATACATACATACATACATACATTATATACATTACACACAGACGCCAAATCCTTAAGAATTCTGGGATATGAAGTTCCATTGTACTAAAAGGTAACTTTTGGGGCCGAGTAGTCTTACGGCAATAAACCATAATTTTCTGCCTGCAGAGGAGGCAATGGAAAAGTCCGCAGTTGTGACTCTGCCGCACGCTGTCATTTTGGTACCGGAGGAGCAGTTTAACATGCAAGGTACGTCATCCTTAATTATTGTAGCAATCGTGGGAAGCGTCTGTTAAGCTCCCAGGTGCCCTTGGGGCCCAAGTTATGCAAATGCAGCAGGTGGTGGAAGCCTCCCTTCTATGTTTGAAAGTCGAAAGGCAGAGAAGGATGAACGAGAGATGAATTCCATCGCTTGGAGGCTTTTTAAGGAGAGACCGGACAGCCATTCGTCTGAAATGGCAATAGGGGTATAGCTCCTGCCTCGGCAAGGGGGTTGGACTAAATGACCTTATTCACAGGTCTCTTTGCCGTGATGTGAAGCTATTGGTTTTCCCCACCTTTTTAAAAACCTTTTTTTGTATCCTTCCCACAGGCCAGCAGAAGCTGAGCACCAAGGTGTGGATTGCCGTTTCTTTGATAACCGTGTTTGCCCTTTTGACTGCCGTGGGTGTGGTCCTGGTTTTGTTATTCCGAAGGCGGAAAGGATCTGGCTTGATCAATTGAATAAAAAGATCTCCCGATTACCTGGATGTGTGCGCGACGTTCTTTCACTAAGCCATAACATGATGGCTTGCTGGTAACCTTTTTTTTACACTGTGTGTGAACCCATCCAGTTAGGGCTTCCCCTAATCAAGGAACGAAAGAAACCTGGGTTAAGCCTGGGTGAGATCCAGACTGTTGGAAGAAATAGCCTTCTGGGTTCGGTTCCAAGTGGGGAAGAAAGACACCGGAAACACGGTGACTGCTTGGAAAGATGGTTTAGTGGTGGACAGGATCACATGGTTTGGGTGAAGAAAGAAGGGCTGATATATGCTGAGAGTGCAATTGTTTTATACCCTCTGTTGGGATTTGAATTGGAGCGTGTATTCTGATTGGTTGTCAGACTCCCATGGGGCCATGCAGGGGCAACTCTGTAGGCTGTCCTGAGTCCCAGGCTTGGTTGAGCCTTGCTGGATGATGATGATGTAATGAAAGGGCTTTGGGCAATTCCTATTATACAGTAGCTCTACTTGGAGTAGATCTTTGTTATGTAAAATAAACTGGCCTAGGCCAGAGTAATGGTCCAAGGTGCAGGGGCTGAGTTTCTGCCTCTCTGAGTTTCTACTTTTCTTTTCTATTCTACCTTTTTAATATATCCTAAAATATTTCATTTTCCTAGGAGAGGGGCGGGTTTTAACTTCCAACAATACGGACCGAAATTTGGTGGATTGCATGTTAGACCCCCCCCCCCCCCCCTTCTCTGGCAGTCTAATTCCTCTTGTAACGCTCTTAATACTCTGAGATATATTCCTGCTTAACTATCACTTTGAAATAGCCTCTTCAAAGGGTTTGAGCTCTTTTCTTCGCCCCCCCCCCTTTTCTGCGTTTGCAAAAAGCAACTGTTTGATCTTGGGCGGAGGAGGGTTTGCGTAGCCTGTTTGGAAGCTTATGATGAGGGACTGGAGTGATCTTACACCTCCTCCAGCTCTTGCAGCTTTGTGCTTCTGCATAATTTGGTGGATCATCAGTTGCTTCTCAGCACTCCTGTTTTCTCACACAGCAGGCGAGAATTCCTCTTCGGCAGACAATATGGTTTTTTATGTGACCTTTTCATAAGGAATGTAGGCATTTACTCTTAGGGTCTGGTTGCTAGAAATGCCACATATCTAAAATACAAAATGATCCCACTTTTCTATATATTTCCATCTTTTTTTTTGTAAATTTTATTTGAGTTTTCACCAAAAAATACAAATAAAACATATTTTTTGAAAGTAGCGTAATCCCGGGTTACATTTCTTCGTACAGACACAAATTCAATTTCATGCTCATTTTCATATTCTATTCCATATCTTATTACTGTTTTACATTTTCTACATAGCTTCTCCCCTCTTTGAATTTTCTCAATTTTATTTTAATTATCTCATCTCAATTCAAATCATTATATTTATACTTTTTGTCTGTCCTGTTTCAATTATCTATTATCTTTTCTCATTAAACAAAGTTTCTCCTGTAGTTGCTGATTGGAGTATGACACCTTTATATCTTTTAAGTTTATCCATTTAACTCTTATTTAAGCTTCAATATATACCTTAAAGTTATAACATTCAATATAATACATAACTTCCATTCGGATTCTGCTTGGTACATTCTTAAAATACACACTATATTCTTAAAAAAAGAAAAAATTATAAATATATGTAATTAAAATAACACATTCCATTCCAATTCAATTCTATCATTAATGTTAATATTCATTAAAATCTTAATTTCTTTAACATTACTTTTCAATTAAATATCATGCTTCTATGGGAACAGTTATAAGCTTTCTATAATTAATTCCCCCCCCCACTTATATTTTATAAAACATTAACTAATTAAAATGTTCCCATCCCTTCCTAATTCAATTTTCTCATTTATTTTATTTCACTTATTAACAAACATTTCACTAAATTACACGATTTTATCCCTCATTTTAATCAGACATTGTTTCCAATTTTCTAAAGTTATTTCTATTACTAATATAACAATACAATCTTATGTATCTTTACAGAATCCCTTTTTCAGTTACATTTTCACCCATTATCTCTAAATAGGCCCTGCTTCTCTATATCTTGTTTTGATCCTTTGTAACTTCTTTTCCTTTCCTTCTTCCCTCTCTTCTTCTCTCTCCCCTTTTTACCCCCTTGTCTCTCTACCTCTATTTCTCTCTTCTGCGTTCCCCTTTTCTGTTGCTTTCCAGTATTATACTTATTTTTTGAATTATTTTTCTTTTCTTTGGTTGTTTTTTTAAGTCTTAAATTCTCCATTTTCTTCCCCCCCCGCCTTTCCTTTTTCTTCCCCACATACAATTACTTGTTCATTAAAGATGGCTTCTTCTTTGTCCCAGTCTTCTTGTTTTGCAGACGTTTCTTGTTTCTCATAGTTCCAAATCTCCATTTCTAAGAATTGAAAAACGAAGCCAAAAGAACTCCTCCCTTCTTGTGCATCTTCTTTGTACTTTTTAAGTTCCATTTTCAATTCATCCAGAAGTAGTGCCATTGTATAAATTTTTAAACAATCACCCGATTAATTTTAGTCATTCAAATGCAATAACCAAGAATCCAAAGATCACCAAGTAATCCAAATACACGCAAGCTGTTTCTTTTTGCTCTTTTCTTTCACTTTCTCTTCCTGGGGTTCTACTGTTTACTTACAAAGTTTCAGTTAAAATGTATCTTTTAGAAGTCTTGTTGAAGTATTACTGTAGATTCCTTTTAATTCCAGGCAGTCTCCTCCCTCTTTTCAGCCCTTTTATTCTTTTTCTCTCCTTCCTGCTTATGAAAAAATTCTTAGTGTCCAGAAATCTTTGTTATGCCTTTGACATTTTGTTTTATTTTCAGCTTAATTGCCTGTTGATGTCAAAGCAGATTTTTCCGATTTCTTATTTAAGTCTCTTAGTTGTCAGTATAGGGAAAGGGAGAGAAGAAAAAAACCCCAAACCTTTCCCTTTTCACTTTCCTTCGCTTCTTCAGAGTCTTCTTTGGGAACGATGTTATTTTTTTGTAAGTTTAAATTCCAGGGTACCTTAGTTGTTGCTTTTGCAATTTAACCCAGTCAGCCAAAACTTTCACTTCTTATCTTCCTCCTGCACATTCTTTTCCGGTCGAGTTCTTCTTTGAGGTGGCCATTTCTGACCACCGCTCCAACCGCCTTCGGGAAAGGGAGAAATGGCCAGCTGAGGAGGAGAGATGCGGCTCTCCTCAACCCTGCTGGCAGTCTCCCCCCTCTTCACCACCTCTACAGGGTGGCTTAGCCCCGAAACCGGCTGGCTCGGGGCGCTCCAGCGGCAAGCCCAGACCGAAACCGCGCACGATCGCAGATTTCTGTCTATCGCCGAAGGAACTCAAACCGGAAGCCAACTATATATTGCCACCTTGTCTTGTCCTCTGTGGAATGCAGCTCCAGAATCACATTCTTTGCGAGGGAGATCTGTCTCGTGTCATGTGCAAAATCTGGAACTCATCCTTGTCTTCCACCTAGCTCTTCTATTCAAGGAACATAATGAGAGAATATTTGTAGCTCAGGGTTGACATGAGGGCTCCTTGGTGCTATCTGAGCTTGGTGGTTTTCTTGCAGACATTTCATGACCCAACTAGGTAACAACATCAGTGCTAGGAGTGGGGTTGGTGGAGAATAGGGGAAAGGGAAGGGAGGAGAGGAGGGGAAGGAGGAGAACTGAGGGGTTCTTGATGTTCTCTTGAGGTTGGTGGTTTTCTCGCAGATGTTTAATTACCAAACTAGGTAACACCATCAGTGCTATGATGTTACCTAGCTTGATAATGAAATGTTTGCAAGCTCAAAGAGCACCAAAGGGCTACAAAATAGATTTATCAGATCAATTTCCAGCAAAGGTGATTCTGGATCAAAACTAAACCAATAGAAATTGGATCCAGCAATTTTTGATGACTGTTATTCAGTGAATTGTGGTCATTAAATGAATATAGTTTTCTCCAATGAAAGAAGGAGTCTAGAAGGAGGGTTAAAATAGGTGTGAACTATCCTCTGGTTGTTTTGCCCCACAGCAATCAATTTCTCTAAAAGAAAGTTAGATTCTCTTTATTCAGGATTTTGGACTGTACAATACAGTTCACGAACACATAAGGTCAAAACTCCAGGTGAAACTAAACCAAAGCACAAAATAAAACAATACAGTATTTGTAATTTAATCAGCATGCCCGTATACAATATTAGATGGAGTCAGACTGAATTTAAATGAGAATATCAAGCAAAATCTTGAATGTTTTTATGGGACTTATCCCAAAATGATTTGAGCCCCACCTCCAATAATAAGGGCACAGATGTCATTTAAAACTTTTCTTGATGGATCAGTTTGGTGCGTTTGGAGAATCTCTATTAAAAAAAAGAAGCATATAGTGTCCATGGTGACTTCTTTTGATTTGTTTATTTCAGTGGATTTCCCCCCACCCTCCAAAAAATCTGGCTACTTTTACGACGGGTGGACTTCAATTCCCAGCATTCCTCAGCCAGCATACTTAAAAGCCCACATCTCTTAAAGCTCCTAGGTTTGCAAAACACCGATTTCTTTAATGACCCCGCTCCTGCAGGTTAAGCCCTAGATCAGTTTACATACAAAGGCACCAGTTCTCAAAAATGGGGGATGAACGCCGATCATTTCCATTTAATGCCCCCATAATCCCTTGCGAGGTGGAGTCTGGGCAACTGAATGGAGTTGAGTTGTTTACTGGCCTGGATGCCCTTCCTGTCACCAATGAGTTTTGTTCACTAGATATATTCTCAACATGCCCAGAGAGAGAAATATCTGTCTCTACCTATGATCGAACGCACAGCCAACTGTCAACTCATAGAACATTTTGTATACACGTTTTATAGTTGATAATAGAAAGAAAGGGGGGTGGAGTTTCAAAGTGCAGGTGGCAGTGTGGAATCGAAAGTACATTCCGTTCATATTTTCTTCAAAGACTGATTAGATGACTGAAGCTTCTGCCATGCAAAAATCTAATTGCAGAGCATGATTGATGAATCTTGGCTATGGAGGTGTTTCGTTGGATGATACACCCAGAGGGGTGGAGGGGAAAAACAGGATCAAGGGTGACAGTGAATCACGAATCTCAGAGTTGGCTACGTCCAGGCTAATGCCGGCATGTTAACTTTTAATAAATCCTTTGAAGTTTTGGGAGTGTAGCTCAAGGCTCATGATTTAATTGGAATAACTGCCGGAATCCTGACAGGCAAGAGCTAGTGGATGAGCACATATCCCTGGAGTTTATTCCCCCAAATAAATCCATTTGTCATCTCTCTCTGGCCAAGACAGAGACCAAATGTAGCAAAGGCTGCCCAGATTCACTGGGGTCTCCAGGGGCGCTTTTGACGTGATGTTGGAAGAGTCCTTCCGCGTCTGCAGGTTGGTCGGACACCGTGATTCTCCGTCGGAAATTCTGCCCCAGCAAGATGTAGATGAAAGGGTTAAGGCAGCTGTTGGCATAACCCAGGCTGATCGCCACATTGTAGGCGTAATAGAAGGGCAAGGTGGGCTCGATGGCCAGTTGGATGAGTTGTAGGACGTGGAACGGAGCCCAACACAAGAAGAAGGCCAGGCAGATGGCAATGGCGATGCGTGTCACCCGTTTGATCCGGAGCTGGGTGCCTCTTTGCCTGGTCAGGGCTTCAGAAGATCTGGCCATCTTCAGGAGGATTCTCTGGTAGGCCACTGTGATGACCACAAATGGGATGGCAAAAGCAAGGAAGAACTGGTAGAGGGTATACCAGTAGATGTCCCACCGAGGATCCGGTAGACGTATCCCGCACCCCAGGAGCTCTCCTGGCAAGGGAATGAGCTGGGCGTACATCCAGACTGGAGTGATACTGAGAAAGGAGAGGGCCCAGAGCAGGCATATGACCATGATGGCCAGAGAAGGTTTCCTGAAGCGTGTGGAGGAGAAAGGATAGACGGTAGCCAAGTAGCGGTCAATGGACATGGCGGTGAGGATGTAAGTGCTGGTGAACTGGCTGTTGGCATCCAAGGCGGTAATGATGGTGCACATGGTCCCTCCGAATTTCCAGCTTCCTTGGCCCAACAGCTGGTGGATGAGGAAAGGCATCCCCAGAAGGAACAGGAGGTCCACCAAGGAAAGGTTGACGATGAAGATATCAGGTACGGTGCTGCTGGGGCTGGATTTCTTGAAGACGGCACAGATCACCAGGCTGTTGCCAATGATGCCCACCAGACAGATGATACCGAAGAGGGTGGACATGATGATGGTCGAATAACTCATGGAGCCGAGGTCGCCTATGAAGAAAAGAGAGAGGAAGAAAGAGGGTACTTGAAGTGCCATGTCTTGTTCAAGAATCCTCAGCTAAAGAAGAAACTGGGTCACCAGAGCTTGAGGTGACTAATAATTACCTCAGATCAGATTCCTGGAACTTTGGAGCTACAATTCCATGTCCAGGACACCTCAAGAGAGAAAGCACCATGGAGGACAGAAGGAAAGGGGAAACCTTTAACTATATTTAAGAGTGTGAATAAGGTTCTGAAACAAAGATCTCCAAACTTGGCAACGTTATGACTTGTGGACTTCAACTCCCAAAATGGCTGACTGAGGAAGAGGACGCCTATGCCCAAGTAAGCCTTAACTCAAGAGATCCACCTCCTTCTTAGTTACCTTCTTAGTTATGAGCTCTGGTGGCGCAGTGGTTAGAGTGCAGTACTGCAGGCTACTGCTGCCTGGTGGCTGCCTGCAATTTGGCAATTCAAATCTCACCAGGCTCAAGGTTGACTAAGCCTTCCATCCTTCCGAGGTGGGTAAAACGAGGACCCAAATTGTTGGGGGCAATAGGGTTAGGTTAACCACGGTATATCATGCTGTGTAAACCTAGCTAGAAAGGTGTGCAAAGAATAGAATAGAATTCTTTATTGGCCAAGTGTGAACACACAAGGAATTTGTCTTGGTGCAAATGTTTTCGGTGTACATAAAATAAAAGATACAAAGGCAGACTAACTTTGAAGAAAGCCCATCTGGTCACTAAGATGGTTAACGGAACCTTCTGGACACAATCAGAAGTGTGGATTGAATTTGGATAGAATGCTAAGCCATGGCTTGCTTCTCATGGTTAAGCATGCTTCCTGAACTGTTCAATCATGGCTAGATTTAGACAACGCACTAAGGGGAAAACCACGTTATGGCTTCAGGTAAAGTGTTGAAGTGATGTATTTTAGCAAACCTGGACCAGAAAGGAGATGTGCGCAGAATCTCCTGGTTCATTTCAGATCCATTACAATAGTGTTTTTCAACTTTGCCAACTCTTAAGAGTTGTGGACTTCGATTCTCAGAATTCCCTAGCCACTGAAGGTTGAAAAACACCGCATTACATTGTATTAGCTGATTTCTATACTGATCCTTACAAGAAGAGTATAAACTTTAAGGAATTATGAGCAAAACGTGCAGCGTTTTCTAATTATTAGCTCAAGAATTCTAGGAGTTCATAGGTCTTAAAAATTGGGCATAGTCCTCCATCCCCCCCAGACAATATATACTAATTTAGAGTAGAGCTCTGAAGAGTCCCACTGATTTCAAGATACTTAAATCCAAGCACCTCTTTGAAGCCAAACTCCATAGCTGCTACCTTTTGGTCTAAAAGAGCTTTCTGTGCATGCCCAGAAACTCTTTTCCATCTTCTTTGAAGAGCTCACTCCATCAGGTTGACTTCTTTTGATGCTTGGAAAGATCCGGTGCTTTCAATCGAGGGATCGTCTTGAATTCAGTTGCACCAACCGCCCAGATCAAAGGGCTAAGCAGAATAATTTTGTAATAGCCAGACGGGGCGTCCAATTCTTCTCATTACAAGGAGAAGCAAGCATTATCTTGGTTAGGTTTGAGAAATGCAGATGAAACAGAAACCAAATCAATCAGAATAGGCAAACCTCATTAACAAAGGGGAAAGCCAAAAATTACCTCAGCTGGATAGGTGAAATCTTTCATCCCCTAATTTTGCCTTTAATATACAAACACACAGAGCCACAATAATATCTTGGGCATTTAACAATACGAAAATGAACAAAATCTGTGCAGCCAAAGGGAATCCCCTGCGGCCAATCGAAATATGAAAATGCACAACCTCTTGAGACATTTCCCTGGCTGGCTATGAAATATTTCCTCGCTAGTTTCTGCCTTCCTCTCCCCCTCATCCTCTTCCTCCAGGTTTAAAAATCAGAGAAAGTTTAGGATCAACACCATCCTGTTTTTCTTTCCTGATTTTCCCTGCATTTTTCTTTTTCTCTTTGCTTCAGCTTACCATTGGGAGGGAAGGCTCGTCCCAGCTCGGATCTGTTTAGAGCAGAATTGGAATCGTTGGAGGTCTGGTTGGTTTGGAAATCCATTCTTGGAGGGAACGTGTAGGAAAGCAATTAGATCCCCGGGGCTGGTGGGAAAGAGGGTAAGGTGGGATCACATGGAGATGGGATTCCCCAGGAGACGCTCGCTCTCTCTCTCTCTCTCTCTCATGCCTTCCACATTTCCTGATTCTTCGA